>JASAMW010005306.1:0-43760 GCA_030247985.1 Epsilonema sp. ZAB3_2
TAACTGACCGGGTATTAGTGTGGGGAAGTATCCCGTATTGACAGACAAGCATAAATTTGTCTTCAATAGTGATTATTTATTACTGTTCTTCTTGCCTTGGCCAGGTTACTTGCTGGGGAATCTCATCCAGATCCAGCAGATGCTGTTCTGCAGACTTTGTGGATGTTGTGCTGGGGTTAGCGCTCACATTCACTCCTTCAAAGGCTGTGTTGATAGGAAAGGTTGCAGCCGGCAGTTCTGGCGATTCGTAATCTATAATTATGGGTTCTCTGTCTCTCTCACCTTTAGTTTGACCTTTGTATGTATGCGTACTTTATGAGTACACACTACACACGCGCACACACACCACACCTGCAGATTTGCATTGGTGTAGGGTAGATGTACGTAGATAGTGGTGTACTGGAGTCTATTTTCTTGTTTCACTGCTCCGCCACCTTGATACACCTACAGTATCACTGCTAACTTACTACTCACCGCTGAACCGCTTTGTTGGTTTTTGCTTTTTTGCTGGTCTTCTGCGGCGACGAAAACAGTGGTACGCAGTCAACATGATGACCGAAATAACCGTGGCCACTCCAAGTATTGCCCAAGGTGACATCGAAGTTGAGCTCTGTTCTCCGGCATTCTGAAGGACTTCGTCTCCATCCATGAACTGGCGAATGGACACTGAAATAGAGAGGAACTGTGTTTCAAACTGGGACGGCAAAGACAGAAAAATGCTAGCGCGGAAAATCTCTAATATTTTAATGCGAGTAGAAACTATTTAAAGTTAGGTTCAACTGCTAGCCAGACTATAGTGGTACTTTGCTTGCTTACATAGATGGCAGAATTTCTTGCAGTCATCCTTGTTGCAGTGCCCAAAGTCCCTTACACAATCGCAGACACACATGCAACTGGTACAGCACTTTTCGGCCTGAGATTACAAAACAACGCACAGCCGCATTCATCAGACATCCGTATGTCTGTCCATCCGTTCGTCAACTCATAAGTCATAACGTGTCTGTCCATCACCATCCGTCAACCCAACCCCACGTCAACCCGTAAGGTACATACAGGAACAGGTACTAAACTAGTAATATGTTGGCTTTAGTTATGTAGCAACACACATGATAGGGTTTTGTGTTGTGGTTAAAGCTGAACCATAAACTAACCGTTTTCTTGTAGTATCCTGGCTCACATGGAGCATGGTCTCCAGGTGTGTGAAATCTCTTGAATTGCCGCACGAGCTGTGGTGTCAATTCTGGACAGGCTGAGACTTGAGGGCTCTTGGGGCATCGCGGATCATAATAGGCCAAACAAAGTGGAAGTACTAGTATGAGGATGGTACCAGTACCAAGGATTCATAACAAGAATCCTGTGCTCCACAGAAACCTCAGATCGATCCCTGTCCAAGATTCGCTCGATTGAAATAGCCGGTGATTATAATGACCGATTATTACGTACATGTAAACCATCATTGTAATAGTGGATTATTACTGTATAATATACTATTGTGAATTGATATCATCGATGATTATTATACTACTTGTTTCATCCTGTTCTTCAGTGTGTTGAAGAGCGCTTCTCTGGAAATGCACCTTAGGTACCTTTTTATGGTCCAGCAGCCATTTTCCAAACATATTGGGACTTCCGCATTACATTGCTGACCAGTTTGCAATTTAACCCCTCCTGTATGCTGAGATACGGCTGCTGGTAGGCCCAATTTTCCCCCCACTTGCCCGCCACTTTTTTCAAAAATTCTTAACATCATTCTACTCCATTTTCTTCGCAGATTTCGGTTTGGGGCATGCCCCTTCAATATTTCGATGAAAACACCATAAAAATTGACGAAAATGATCAAATTAGCCAAAATTACCGCGTTTTGGACTATATCACGCCATATTCATCAAAATATCGAAGGGGCATGCCCCAAACCGAAATCTGCGAAGAAAATGGAGTAGAATGATGCTAAGAATTTTTGAAAAAGTGGCGGGCAAGTGGGGGGAAAATTGGGCCTACCAGCAGCCGTATCTCAGCACACAGGAGGGGTTAAATTGCAAACTGGTCAGCAATGTAATGCGGAAGGCTCAATATGTTTGGAAAATGGCTGCTGGACCATAAAAAAGGTACCTAAGGTGCATTTCCAGAGAAGCGCTCTTCAACACACTGAAGAACAGGATGAAACAAGTAGTAGTGGAACCGTCATTACAATAGTGTGGAAAGATACAGTACATGGGAATAGTGGATCAGTTATTGAAATGACTGATCAATCATAACAATGATGGATCAGTCATAGAAATGACTGATCAGTCATAACAATGATGGATCAGTCATAACAATGACTGATCAGTCATTTCAATAACAACTGATCCATCATATAGGTATAAATAAACGAACCATCATTGAAATGAAATAGTCGATTTTGAAGATTTCCTTGTGTACAAATGTGTGTGTACAAGTGCACACACAAGTACTACATGTGTGTGTACTGTATGTACACAATGTAGGCCTATGTACTGTACATAATGCATGGGCACACACTGTGTGTGTGATGTACATTATGCCTGTGTACACAATGTATGCATGCACTTTGTGTGTGTGTACACAAGAAAATCTTGAAAATCGACTATTTCAATGATGGTTTGTTTAATTATTTGATGGATCAGTCATAGAAATGATGGATCAGTTATTGAAATGACTGATCAGTCGACTGATCCATCACTGTTATGACTGATCAGTCATTTCTATGACTGATCCATCATTGTTATGATTGATCAGTCATTTCAATAACTGATCCACTATTCCCATGTATCTTTCCACTATTGTAATGACGGTTCCACTAATATAATCATCGATGATATCAATTCACAATAGTATATTATACAGTACTAATCCACTATTACAATGATGGTTTACATATACATAATAATCGGTCATTATCACCGGCGATTTCAATCGAGCGAATCTGGGACAGGGATCAATCTGAGATTTCTGTGGAGCACAGGATTCTTGTTATGAATCCTTGCCAGTACTCTTTGACATATCGCGTCAGTTACTGTAAGCACCAAAGCCACAATCACTATTTAGATGTCTTCAAGGACTAATGGACTTCAAGGACTTGCCCGGTTCAGTTGTGTTTTATCTGCTGGTTGGTTTCCCACACTTGGAAAATAGCAAGTACATATGAGCAATTCGAAACAAAAGCTGTTTATCAGCGACGAACGAAGATGGCTTGTCTTGGCTACATGCATGGCTTATGGCTCGGAATGTCGGAATCAAACCAAACAAAAAACTGCGCAGACGATGTATGTACTATGCTATTTTTAGTAAGCTTTGGGTGAATGTGAATACTGTACATTGTATGTAGGTATTTAAAATAAGGCGTTCATAGTTCATCTGAACTTCTTCTTGGGTTTGTTCATAAATTACGTAAGCCGAAATAGGGGGAGGGGTGGTTTTGCCCCCTGCGTTACAGTTGCGTTATTTTACTGGGGGAGGGGGTGGGGTGTGGCGCAGCAAGCGTTACATAACCCCGGATTTTTTTGGTGCAATATCGATGCTGAACCAGCCCGCCCACTACGCATTACGAAAACGTTACATAAGGGGAAAGGGTGCCGGCGATCTTGCATTTTGCTAAAATGTCGCGTTGCTAATACGTAAACGTTTCTAAAAATGGCTAAAATAATACCAAAAATATATAATTCTTGTTTAGGGGAAGAATGGACGGCTTAGTGTAAACTATTGAAACCATCCCTGGCGCAGAGTTGCCCCATAATGGGTTGAAATATCCAATTATTTGGATACCCAATTATTTGGGTTTTACGAAACCACTACATTGGGTTTTACGAAACCATCATAATGGATATCCCAATATTTGGATTTTATGAAATCAGTTCATTGGGTTTTGCGAAGTTTCATAAAAATCGATAATTTTACAAAGCCAAATAATTGGGTATCCAAATATACTGTAATTGGATATTTAAAAACCCATTATAATGGGGCGATTATACAGCACACATTATCTCAGAAATTAGCCTTTGTAGATCACAGCAGTCAAAAACGGCTAAACGGATAGTGGCTAATTTTCAGTCGCATTGACAATAAAAAACCGCTTGCTGCTCTCAGTGGCGAGAAATCGCCAAATTCCTTATGTACTGAAATTGCGTCGACATTTGCCAGACGCTAAACCACGCAAACCACGACACCCCACGACCCTGTATGCCCGATGCCCATTTTTTATATCGTTTCATCACGTATGACTATTTCTACCACTTTTGATTTCTCGGCGTTTGCGAGGTTTAGCTTTGCCCAATGTCTACGCCGATTTCGCCGATTTTAGTACTGAAGGAAATCGGCGATTTCTCGCAACTGAGAGCACCTAGACGCTAGCGGTTTTTTTATTGTCAATGCGGCTAAAAATTAGCCGTGGCATTTTTGACCACTGTTCTCTACGAAGGCTAATTCCTGAGATAAATAATGTGTGCCCGTACGATGATTATAATTCCGACTTTAGTTTACACTAAGCCGTCCATTCTTCCCCTAAAGAATTATATATTTTTGATAATACCATGACAATACGGAATGTGATATCAGATAAGGCGCTGGTAAACAATATTTTGGCAGAGTGGCAGCTGGTAAACGATCTTTTGGCAAAAACGATCGCAAACAATGTACCGTATTTTTGGGTGTATAGCCCCATGGGGTTATACAAAAATCGAGAGGTCTGATGGGGGGTTATACACTGGGGGGATATACACTGGGCAAAATTTATGTTTCTTGAGAGGTGTGTAGAGGCATGTTTTTGAGGTCAAAAGTATGTGTTTTAGGGCAAAATCGCGGTCAAAACAGGGTTATTCTAGTACAAGACATGCTCAACTAAGCTTATAGGCATAGTACCAGTAGCTTGGTGTAGGAGTGTAGTTATAGTTAGCTTATGACCAGCTTACATAGGTAGGCTAGGTACCGTCCAGTACATGGGGGGGTTATACCCCAGGGGGGATATACACTGGGCAAAATTTATGTTTTGCCAATGGGGGGTTATACACTGGGGGGGGGGGGGGGGGGGGATATACAGGGTGTCCCACGTAGACCTATCGAACGATCCAGCCTTATAACTTCCGTACTACAGTAGATATCAAGCTGAAATTTTGTCCCCAGAAACCCAAGAATATACCATTTCTTGTGGCAAAATTTGAGCCAAATAGGTCAACTAGGGATGAAATTACAGGCTTGAAAATGTTGGACCCTGTTTTTAGCACTTTCCGCACTGAGCATGGTTTTAATATTGAAATCTTCTGCTCAGCATGGTCAAGCAGCTCATCCAACATGGAAATATGGCGGAGCAACAATGGCTGAACGTCATCACGGTCTAGAACACAATGAATACAAAAAAACAGGCGATTTACCACCCATAACAGCTTTCAAGGAGCTGTCGAGGCCAACATCGGCACCACTGATTTCAAAATGTTGAAAAATGTGGTCACAAATTTGCAAGATCGTAATTTCATCCCTAGTTGACCTATCTGGCTCAAATTTTGCCACAACAAATGGTATTTTCTTGGGTTTCTGGGGACAAAATTTCAGCTTGATATCTACTGTAATACGGAAGTTATAAGGCTAGATCGTTCGATAGGTCTACGTGGGACACCCTGTACAATGGGGGGATATACACCCAAAAATACGATAGTAAAAGTACTCTATTATTAGTATAATGCTAAGATAAGGCTAGTTTAGGCTAATGCTGCCAAAATGCTGTCTGTTTAGTTAAGGCTAAATGCTGCCAATTCCGCTGAATCAGGGGGGTAGGTAGCCGACAAAAACCTGAGGCGCAAAATGGCAAATTCACCTCTTTGCCTGCCACCTTCCGGCACCTCTTCATATCTACTTGTGCGCCTCTGGCAGCTGAATTTTGGGCGCAAATGGAAAACTCGGAAATGCGCCTCAAGTTACCACGTACATACCTACAGTACCTCCTACCCCCCAGAAAAGGTCTGTCACGAGGCACTACGTCTTAACCAGCTCCCTAATGCTCTGGCGGACCGCTTAGCCCGCGGGCTATGCATGGGACATTTTTTATGTTTTTGAGAGGTGCATATTTTTTAGGTCAAAAGCACGTGTTTTAGGGCATAATTGTCAAACCAAACAGTGTTATTTTAATACAATGCAGTAATGCACCCCCAAGCAGGCTTACAGGCATCTTAGCATCACCAACGCCAATGCAGATATCGACGTTCAATGCAGATATCGACTTTCAACGCCAACACAGATATTGATGTTCAACGCAGATATTAGCGATCGCAGATGAAAGTAGCAAACAGCGATGTAAACTTGATCGAAATATGTACATACGTATGTACCAAACAGCATCATCATCTACTGTGCTGGCTGCGGTCGGAATGCTTTCTCGCGAAAAAATGAGTGCTCGCAAGCAATCGCGAGCAGTCCCGACCAATCGGAGAGCAGTTGCGAAAAGATTGAAAACTGCTCGCAATTGATCGCGAACAATTTCGATCGATTGCGAGGAACATAATTTTGGGAGGAAAAAACAAAACAAAAGAAGAGAAAAGGAGAGGAAAGGAAAGTTTTCATAGGAAAACAGGAACAATTAGCGAAACATGCCGGGAACAGGGGCGATTCAGGGCATGAGAAGAAGGAAACGGGCAACAATCTGCCAGGCATGTGAAAGCACGAATTGTTCTTTATTCGTGCAAACAGATGCAATGCAAGATGCAATGCAATTAGTTTGCAAACACAACATGTGCCTGCCATATGCTATGATATGGCTTGCAAATGAATTGAAAGGGTATATTTTGTTTCATTCATTCTTTTTCCTTTCCAGAGTATAGGTGTGTCAGTGGCCGTCCAACCAGGAGGAATTCACTCGGGCCTACCAAGGATTTTCAGAGCCTACCTACTATAGTCTGTGCACTAAGAGAATGCGATAACTTCTGAAGTCGCGCACAAGCTTTTCGCCAAAAGTAGCACAAAAATGCATGGAAATATCTGCGTGATTGATGCGAAAAGTCTTGCGCCAGTTTGGAAATCTTTGCACGTTCTTAGTAGGCCACGATTTTAGAGAGATAAAGAGGACCTGAACGCACTATAGTCTGGTCAGTAGAGTTCGCTATGGCATTCAAGGCGCGTTGCGTGAAATAGATTCACAAATATGAATTTCTGACCTTGCTTCTTGTACCTACTCCTATTTAGCAGAAGTACATGCAAACTACACAGTACGACTTCAGTCCCATCCCAACGAACTCTCTCTGGCCAGACTTATAGGCAGGCAGTTAGGCCTACGTTCTTACTTGATTTGCTGGACTTTGGACTGTTCCTTCACTTGCTTCTAAAATACCCAGCGCATATTTGCTATGAAGCCTCGTTTTGTGCAGAAAATTTGGCAATAAACCATGCTTTTGCTTTGGAATTGTTTTGCTTGAATGAATAGGCCCCACCTTTCTTATTTCTTCCTGCGTTTCCATTCCTTTTTCTTCGACTTTCTTTTTTTTCTCCGACGGAGCGAACGCGCTCGCAATTGATTGCGAAGCGTTCACAATATGATCGGGAACTGCTCGAAACTGATCGCGAGTAATTGCGAGAAAGCATTGCGAACGCAGCCAGCACAGTATGCCGGTGTTATTATTGGAGTAAAATAAAGATTTGTGTAGCTTTCCATAATCTGCATTGAACGTCGATATCTGCATTGAACGTCGATATCTGCATGGCATTGACGCCGGTGGCAACGCAACGTCAACTTTGGCGTTCAGCGTTCGTTTGTGAACGGGCCATCAGCGCACATCTATTTCCAACCCTCTATTCCAAAGTTTCTGAGTCGGCGTTCGCATTCCACAAGTAATGTCTCCATTCACCATAAAACGTCGGTTGGCAAAAGTGGTCGAATGAATAATTTTCTTCTGATTTCGCCGGCGCTTCCCGTCGATTCTGGTCGGACAGCAATCGGCCCGCGGTCGGCCCACGGTCGGACCGCGGTCGGCCCGCGGGCTGAGCGGTCCAGAGCATTACGGAGCTGGTTAAATAGATAGGGATGGATAGTCGGTTGTGTATGTATCCTCCAACTATCCATTCATCCATACCTACTACTCTACTACCAAGTATGTTAGCTGGCCATAGCCACTCCCACATCAAGCTATGCTTATAAGCCTGCTTGGGTGTTTTGTACTAGAATAATTCTGGTTTTTGACCTCAATTATGCCCTAAAACATGTGCTTTTACCTAAAAAATATGCCTCTGCGTACCTCTCAAACAAAAAATGTCCCATGCATAGCCCCATATAGGGCCTCTCAATTTTTGCATAACCCCGGGGCTTTGCACAGCACAGGTAGAAATAAGGTACAGGGTGTCCCATAATATACTCCAGGGCTTTTAGCGGTAATAACTCTCAACTCTAGCTAAAGCTCAGATTTCCTTTCGATTTTTTTTCCATTATGTAGCGAGGGTTTCAACTTTGATTCAGGCAAAATTTCATGATTCTAGTTCAATAGGACTGGTTCAAAACAGCTACATTCTCCAGTCCCCAATTCTATGGACTTTATTCAAGCGCGGAAAGCCCCAGAGTATATTTTGGAACACTATTAAATTTTGTTTCTACATGTTGTACTTTTTTATGTATTCTATCATGAAACAAAGTGCAAGTAACACATAACCTCTGTAAGAACACGCGCGTAAAGAACACGCGCGTATGTAACTCATGCAAGAAACTCATGTTATCGTCATGTGAGAGCTGGACGCATTAAATGCAATGGCATCATAGCGATCAGCCAAAAATCGAACCATGATCTTGTCGCCACTATTCAAACTGAATCGTGTTCCACCGTCGCATGGCACTTCTTTCAGTGCCAAAGCAGGTCGCTTGCAGGTGATCGCAATGGGTTTCCTCTCCCTGCCACGTCCATCTTGCCTTACAATTTGAAATCCAAACTTGCCCCGGGTTTTGTTTGGATCATAGAAAGTGATCTAAACATGTAGAAAAGTGATCTAAACATGCAGAGCATAAAAATTTTACCATATCTGCTTTCAGCTGTACATAAATACGTACGTAACGTAGTAATGCTGGTGATTGATTAGAAAGTAGGAGAACCTGGCTTTTAGGCTATTTATTTACCATAACTGTGATGATGACTTTCACATCCTCACGAGCTTGCACAACACCACAAGGCAGCAACAGAAACAAGGTGCTGGTGTGACCAGTCCAGTGAGACATTCTGAGGTTTCCACCAGCATATACAGTACTTCCACAATTCCAGGATAGCGTCCCTTGATCATATCTGATGTTGCAGATGATAAAGTAGCTTGTCGCGAGGTGAACGGAAGTCCCAATTTCTAGGGAAAGGAAACTCTCCGGGGCAGCGGGGCTCGAACCCGCAACCTTCGGCTTGCCGTGCCAATGCTCTACCGATTGAGCTATGCCGCCGGACAAGAGTTCCCTCGCAAGTGCCTGCTATATGTACCCGCATTTGCAGCGCCCCTTGCCATCCGTCACCCGCTGGTTCTAGGCACCCTCACCACATAGCTGTTTTTCCTTTTACGCACGTTATTGGGGGCTAATAATGTGTATGACTGTAATGTACATAGACATAGGAACCTACATGCTACTGTGTGTCGTAACTGGATCTGAACGGTTGCGGGATTTGAAATACAGTCGACAGCTACTTAGTTATAGGGTTGTTATTAGTTTTGTACCATTACCCCATTGACGTTTGTTGCATCTAATAGCAGCCATATTTGGTTGACCTCTGAATGTGAACGTTGATATATCTGTCGCATTAGCTGACAAACAAAACAAAACGTGTGCACACATGTACGATGCATGTACATATGTACATCTTAAAGCCTACATACATAAACCGTAATGAAAATCATACTCATACTCATGTTCTGGGCAGAGGTTCCATTGCTGGGCACATTGGCGCTGTCAAGAAGATTCAGGATTGCGTCTCGCTCTTGCATCATCGATGCAGCGGCAGCTGGAGTCCTCCTGGCCCTTTCTGCAGCAGATTTCCCATTATCCCATTATGAGTCAGTACTTAATTTTAAGTGTGAAATTATAGCCCATTTTAAGTGGCCATATAGCGGAGTTAGGGAAATTTTCCGTTCTATTTATAAGCGGTTTTGAAAATGCAAAATAGAATGCGTTCGCTATTTTCATTTTTAAAATTTTTTTTTTGTAGGCGCTATCTGAAAACGTTTTCGGCTATTCCATATATGTAGAAATAGCCGAAAACTTTTTTGGGGTTTTGGGAACATTTGTCCAATTTTTGATAAAATAGCGTATTTTAGTACTGAAAAGTCCTAGCTAAATAGCTCAGTCGTCTATTTATAAGCTCTATAAATAGTTCAGTGACCCCTATGCTATTTATAAAATGAAACATTTTCCGCTACTTAAACGAGGTCCACTATTATAGCCCAAAAACCCCAAACGGGAATGATCACCCTCATTCTATTTCCAAAAGTCGGCTATTTCCCAGGCTATTTATAAATGACCCAGATCTGGGTATTATGAGTGATAAGGGGTTAAGCTTCAGGATTGCCAATGATAACACCACCATCAATACAGTTGCAAGCAGAATGCAGGCAAATTTTGCAGGGGATGGCTACCACCATTTATTTCTCTTCACACTATGCCTGCCTTCCATATCTTTCCTGATCAATTATGAATACATTCTTTGAGCTGGGGCATCCGATGTTGTGGTCACTGTTCAGCAATGCTTCTTGTTGCTTTTGTTGATCTAATTTCTGAAATTGCTCCATGCTGGCTGATAGATAAGCTTCTCATCAGATCTTCATGATACAAGAGGATGAGTAAATTATGTCGTTTGACACGCCTACAAACAGAATGGCAAGCATATGCACGTAGCCACGTACGTTTATGATACACTTTATACAGTGCAGTGAGCAAGCATTTTGTTGATAAAGGTCACCAATACTGCTAAAGTAAAAATATAAAGTGAAGTGAAGCTGTTGTTGAGTCAGCAAAATGCAAACAAAACACCAGTCAGTGAAATTTTTTGATTGAGGGAGGATGTAATACTTCTCAGTCCACAGGTTCAACTACGGTACACAATGTCGCATACATGTGGACAGCATTTGCGGCGTGCTTCCCAACAAGCTCCCCCCTCGAAAACGGGCCAGGAAACATTCGGATGTTCAAGCGCCAATAGTGGATGGCAATGATGCTCAGCCTGGTACATCTAAAAGTACTTCTGACCCTCGCCATCAGCAAAACCCGGAGACTATTGATTTGGACATGGATGCGATGGCAGAGGCGTACAAATTTGACCATCGACGGCTAAAATCTGTAGAAAAAGCAGCAGATTTGGGTGCTTGCGCAAACCTGAAAGAAGGACCTACACGTATCACTACTGCAGCAACAACTCCAACTACTACTACTTCATTGGCAAGCACAATCGAGGGCAATAATGGAAGTAAAGGCGAAGTTGTGACGCCTAGGCCACCGAAGCTGAGACCTGACCAAAATACGAGCAGCCCTACTGCTGGTGCTGCTAATAGTAGGAGAAGCTGTGAAGCGCTAAATCTCCATATCCGTTTTGATTTCGGCAATTTTTGATGTCTTGCTTTTCCGGTTGTTGATGTGGTACTCTGGGAATTTTTTTATTGGATTGTGTGACGTGCCGCGTTCCGTACGTATGTATGTATGGCGATAGCCGGGCCCCGAAGGGGGGGGGGGGGGGGGGGCGGGAAATAGGCCCCAACGGGAAAACAACCCTTAACCCTCGGTAACAGCTGTGGACGTTTAGGCACACGACCACGTGCCGGTCCGGGGACTTTTTGGCTAAACTCGCCTTTACATACCTAGAACTAGTTTACACACACTATGGCCTCGGACGCTATTGCCATACGTACGCAGTACGTGACAATTGTATATGCTAAGCCACAAAAATACTTTGTTGATCACAAATACGAACCGGGAGTTGCTATTGGGGTTACACCAAACCAAATGAACAGTTGACGGCTACAATACGTATATGGGCCATGGGGTGTATCAAAATAAACGCTCCAGATATCTTGCAACAAAATAGCCCGACACGGACATAGAGTAACCGATTCAGGGTATTATCAAGAGCCCATACCGTAAAGACCATACCGTCAAGATCCTTTTCGGTATGGGCTCTTAGTATTATAGGCTATTACTTATGTACATGCAATGCAGCACGTGATACATACCGTACCTACTTGCTGCATCCAACCCGACAAAATTCTAACATTTAGGCCTAACCTCTGAAGTTTACTATGTCGAGTCGAGTTTGGTTCAGCTTACTACGAATCACTGACAAGGCCTATATATAAGTATTATTTACACAATCCTTGAGTAGCTATTATGCCCAAATAAAAAACATAACAAACGTTTGTCGTGATCAAAGAAACATGTTGATTACTTCGCATCGCAACAGTCTCAATTTACATTCAAAATATTCAATTACGTATAACGGATGAAAATCGCAAAGGCGTGATATGTGGGGGGGGGGGGGGGGGGGGGGGGGGAGGAAAATGCGTTATTATCTCGAAAGTCATACTGTATTTACTGGTGCATAGTCCCGAGACTATAAAAAAGTGAGAGGTCATTTACGGGGCTATGTATGCATTGTGGGGGGGGGGGGGGGGGGGGGGCGGCGGCGATGCACGCACGGGACATTTGTTATATGTTTTTGAGAGATGTGCAGAGGCATATTTTTTAGGTCAAAAGCACGTGTTTTCGGGCAATTTAGGTCAAACAGGGGATTAATACTCTGTTACGATCCCCAAACAGGGCTTATAGGCCTGTTACGATCCCCAAACAGGGCTTAAAAAAATAGGCATCTTAGCTTGGTGGGGGAGCGACTATGGGGTAGCCTCTGACCAGCTTACTTATATACGTACGAAGGTAGCATTTTTTATTAGGTACTCAAAGGGGTACGGTACCCCAAATACAGTACATATGGGGCTATTGCATTGCACTTTTTTATGTGTTGTGCCGACATAAGGGGCTCTGCATGGGGGGGGGGGGGGGGGGGGCCGCCCGATGCATGCACCAGTAAAATCGGTATGTCTTTCAATCGTGGTAGGCTATAGGGAGTAGAAACAATGCTACCGGGGTGTTTTCAGCCTTGACTCCATTATAAATCACAAACGTGAACAATAACAAAAATTTGAGCCGCTCCTGCTGACCACGGAAGTTGAAATTTTACCTGCGTAAACGTTGAGGACTTGAGTGGTGTAAAGAGCGACGCTCCGTTGCAGAGATGTAGACACAAACCTATAGTCTTGCCAGTAAGAGTTGGCTATGGCATTCAAGGCGCGTTGCGTAAAATAGATTCACAATTGCGGATTTTGTCCATGCTTCGTGTACTCCTATTTAGCAGAAGTACATGCAAACCACACAGTACGACTTGAGTTCCATAGCCAACTCTCTCTGGCCAGACAATAGGAAACAGATGATCCAGGAGTATGTACATGTAGCTGATGAATTTGACATCCTTGATTGATACCAGTAGTGTATTCTTTCTTATTGACACCGTTTTACGGTTCTTGGTTTTGATTTATAGCAGTAGTATTCTGATTCTGTTTTACAGTTCTTGGCTTGCTTGCCCGTGCTGCCACAAATTAGACCTGCTGGGGAAGCTTTGCCTCCTTCAGCTGCAGTTTTTTAGATTTGGTGGATGATGTACTGTTGGCACTCAAGCTTGTCTCCTCGTAGCCACTGTCCATTGCCTCCATCTCCATTGGTCCATTGGTTGCAGAGCAGATATGCTTCCCTGAAACTTAGGTGGCCGGATTTTCCCATGGACGGGTTTACCCCATACTCACAGTGGGGCGCTACAGACGTGAACTTCGAATTCGCTCCGAATTCGGAGTCCTGACTATGCTTCAACATGCAAAATCACCGAGTTCGCTCCGAACTCGCTCCGTTTTTCGGAAAGTGCGTGTGAACAACAACCAAGTTTGTAATTCGAAGTCGTGTGAGTCATTGACGTTCGTTTCGGATCAAAACAAAGGCATTCCAAACTCGGAGCGAACTCGCTCGGAGCAAACTCGGAGCACGTCTGTAGCGGGCCAATGTTGACTGACAGCAGCTCTGTCATTCATTACCCTGTTCTTTTTCCTCTCGTCCTGATGCTGACATGTGGCGGTAGATACTCCGTTTTCGGCGGTCGCGAAAAAAGCGGTAGGCAATGAGGAAAATTATTGTAGCAAAAGCAATTGCACCTGGAATTGCTCCGAGTTTTATCCATGGTGACATCGGAGCTGAGTTCTGTTGTCCGGCATTCTGAACGGCTTCGTCTCCAGCCATAAACTGGCGAATGTACACTGAAATTGAGAGGAACTGTCTTACAAGCTGGGACAAAAACAGAAAAATGCTAGAAGCGCAGACGAACAATTTTGCTTGTGGGAACTAAATGTTAGTAGGGTACGGCTAAAGTACAGGGTGTCTCATAATAAACCGTCCACCTTCCCGTGCATGTAACTCTGGAACCACACCATAGATTTTAATGGGGTTTTTTGTATTTTGTAGGCAAGGCTTCAACTGAGATGTATACAAACTTTTAGCTTCCTAGGCCCAGTGGAAGATGCTCAAACACCTTTTTCCTCCAGCGGTCAAAAACAAGGTTTTTCGAACTGGTAGTGCCGATTTAGGGGTAATTCTGTGCATGAGTCATAATAAAATTAGCCTCGTAATGAAGAAAGATGTCTAAAAATACTAGGAAATGTGTATCCTATTATCCCTAGTGCCAGCATAGCAAACGCATGAAACAGGGTATCTTGAAAAACTAACCGATATTTTCTCCATAGTGAAGGAAAACGTCGATTTTGAGCTTCGAGATTCAAACCGTCGTAGTCTCCGAAGTATGTGAACCACATAGTTGAAATTTTGTATACTTACTTGTTGAAGCCTTGGCTACAAACCACAAAAAAACCGCATAAAAATCTAAGATGTGGTTCCAGAGTTACATGCACGGAAAGGTGGACGGTTTATTATGAAACACTCTGTATGTTAGGCAAGTAGTGCTTGCTTACATGGATGGCAGAATTTCTTGCAGTCATCCTTGTTGCAGTGCCCAAAGTCCCTTACACAATCGCAGACACACATGCAACTGTCACAGCATTTTTCAACCTTAGGTTACAACGCAATAAATAATCACATTTTATCATGCTGAAGTCAAATCAACATGTGGTACCTCAAAGATTGGTTACCGACCCTATGTACGTATATTTTACATCATGTAAAGTCACCTCAACTTTTTGATGTAGGGTACTGTGGGGTAAACCCGGACACGGGGGTAAACCCGGGTACCTAGTATATCTCAGCAACCATGCGACCGATTGAGTTGAGACAAGTATTCTACCAATCGATTCCTTGAACTCTCCTCTTTCAAATGTTCAAAATGAGCTACCATGTTCACCGTTTGCTGAAGCGACAAAGTTCAGAAAAGCGTAGGTGTCCGGGTTTATCCCATAGTACCCTACCTATTTACTAGCCGATCAATAATGGCAGTGGGTTAGTTTATTTGTACTGTACTGTACTGTAGTTAGTATAGTTAGGAGTTAGTAGTGAGATGAGGTACATAGTTTAGCTTCTTATGTAGTTGCTACGTACGTATACAATTAGGCCATGCTTTGTTTGTTATTGTAGTTGAAGCTGAACCATAACTAACCGTTTTCTTGTAGTATCCTGGCTCACATGGAGCATGGTCTCCAGGTGTGTGAAATCTCCTGAATTGGCGCAAAAGCTGCGGTGTCAACTCCGGACAGGCTGAGATCTGAGGGCTCTTGGGGCATCGCGGGTCATAATAGGCCGAACACAGTGGGAGTAAAGTGAGGATGGCAGCAGTACACGCTGCTGCCACGTAATATGTTGTACTCAAAAAGCTGGCGGATATCAAAAGGTCTGACATCTTGGTCTGACTTGGACACAAGCTCACAATCACTGAATTGTCATTCAAAGCTGTTACGCTTATAACAGCGTATGATGATTAACTCACTTGTATTGTATGTGACTTTCGCAAAATTTTCGGGTGATGATTGACTGAGTGATAATTTCAACAGATGACATTCCTAACTCCTTTTTTCTGAATCATCTGTACCTATGTATGTAGGCATTAGGCAACATAATAGGTACAGCATGTAAATAGACGCTCCTTTGTGGGTGAGTGAGCAATGGAATGCATTTTTGTTTTCTTCAACGTTTTCGAATAAATATTTGAAGTAGCGAGCGAATATTGAAGGCCTGTTCGATGAACTGTACACTGGCGCGACGGATCACCCACATTGAAACTGAAGCTGCATAAAAGTGCTTGCATAACACATAGCGTTCAGTATGTAAGTCGAAAATTTGGCAGTTTTGGCAAAGGGTCAAGCAAGACGCATTCACATTAGACGACGACCGCCGATTTGGCTGCGTGGAATTGGCGACCGCCGACCTTAAACCCGCCAGAGATACAAGCCAAAAACCTCGAAAATTGGCCCCTGAACTGGACCTGTACTAAACAGAAACTTCAACAGCTTGTAACAGCGCAACCAGCGATTTTCGAACATGCAATATATAGGGTAACATGGGGGAAAGTGAGCCACCCAACGAGATCTCCAGAACCATAGCCTGGAAGAAGGCCAGTAATATACCAAAAGAAAGGTCTTTTAAAACTGGTTTAAGAGTGCCAAGTATGACCAAATTGCTAAACTTATTTAGAGAGTTATTAGCAATTTTCGGTGGTTGGGGAAAGTGGGACAGGTGAGGGAAAGTGGGCCACCTAAGCATTTTGCGCTTTTCGAGCCTGCCTGACCAGTTTTCGAGTTACGGCTGGTTGCAGGGGAAAGAACTGAGACAGGGGAAGGTTTTCCAATGCAGCTGCTGATTGGTTTTCCAAAAAACTTGGTAAAATAGGTCACAAATAAAAAGAGAAAAAATCGCTACTATTGCCACAGTACGTGTTTTGTATGGTGGGGGAAAGTGGGCCACCTGAGCATTTGTACACATTTTTGGCCTGTCTGGTCACTTTTCTCGTTACAGCTGGATGCAGGGGTAAGAAGACAATCAAAAAAGGGTTTCCAAATGCAGCTGCTCAAATAATTAGGCAAAAATATTACTGTGGATAGAGCTAGGGAGGGAACAACGCCTTTCCACGCACTATGTTCTTAGTATGGTGGGGGAAAGTGGGCCACTTTCGATTTTAAAATAAATAAACATTTAGCTAAGAAATAAAAAATATAAAAAAATCGGCAAAAATAGACCACAAGTACTTGAAACTACTTTTGTCATGCTTCATTATGGAGAGGTGGCCCACTTTCCCCATTCTTCATCACAGTGGAAGGGTGGCCCACTTTACCCCACTAAGTACTGAAATTGTTTTTTGCTATATCTCCAGTGCCAGTGGGGCGATTTGGTTGAAACTTCGCCTGGGGGTAGGGTACCATGCCCCCTTTCCCCCACATATCGGGTGTTCCATTATCACCTACAGGGTGTATTTACGCACTGTCCAAAGTTTTACCATTTTCGACTTCCTGCAGAAAAACGTCAACCAGTGAAGTTGATGTTTCAGCAAATAGTGAAGTTAGTACCTCAAAAGATAGAGGAGAATTCAAGGATCAGAATGGTACCATGGTTGTTGGGGTTTGTCCTACTCGTCATGGAGATATAGCAAGTTGAAGGTTGGGTGGCCCATTTTACCCCGTGGCTCACTTTCCCCATGCTACTTTATACATCAAATGAAAGCTTAGAACTTGCTCTATCACCCCAGCATAGCAGCCTTACTTGCTGGATTTCGCCACGGCGAACCCCTTTAATGGAAAAACGGCCACCCTTGGCGGAAGCTGGCTTTGGCATTTTGATCTTGTCACGGATGAAGTCGCCGCGACTTCTATTTGGACAAATCTTTGGGCAGTTTACAATGTGAATGCGCTTTCATTTTACACAGCGCAAACACTTGATGCTCACTCACTTTGTGGGTGTGTTTGCATTTTGATAGGTACAGGGTGCTTTAGTTCTCCTTTACGAAGCAGCGGGATCATATTTTTGGTTACACTGCAGATGGGTTGAAATTCTGGTTTAACCAGTAGTGCCATAGAGGTCAGTAGTGGCACTTCAGAATTCAAACGTTGAAAAAAATGTGGTCGCAGATTTACAAGCTCGTAACCTAATTATTTTGTAGGTTAAAAAAGCAACGTGTTTAGGGCATACATTATTGAGGTCAAAACAGGGGTTACTCTGGTACAATACACACCCAAGCAGGCTTGCATCTTTGCTTGATATATGGATGTAGGAGTGGTTTACAACCAGCCTATAGGGGTAGCTTCAGATCCCTGCCTGCCAACAATATGGGGCTAGGGGAAGGGAAGGGGGCTATGAATTTGGCTTTTTTATATTTTAGAAGTGCGCAGTGGCATATTTTTTAGGTCAAAAGCACGTGTTTTAGGGCATAATTGAGGTCCAAACAAGGCTATTCTACATACGAAATAATAATCCACCCACAAGCAAGCAGGGAGTGGTTACGGCTAGCTTATGAACAACCTATTAGGTACTGTAGCTTGAGGTAGGTACCCTTCAGCAGTACATATGGGGCTACTATGCGTATGAATGATACGGAGCGATGCATTGGGCATTTGTTATGTTTTGCCAATATGGAGCTATGCATTGGGGCCTGAATCCAAAGTGACAAACAAAAGTGAATCGTATTAAATACATACAGTACTACGCATGTACTGCATAGGTAGGTACCTAAATAGTGAAAGTTAGAATTTAATTTATCCTGTAATTTATTCGAAAGTTTAAGACAGAAGCACTCGGGAGTTTTATATGAAACACCCTGTACCTACTTATCTTGGTGCGGTCAGGTTGGCCACAGTCGCACACCCATCATCAAGCAAAAACATTGTAGGCCTAAAAATAGTAAGACTTGGTGTACTGCAAAGTCAGGTATAGTCGTGGCAATCCAAACTCCACAGGTCCATAAACCTTGTATAAAATACGCCAAGGATATGACTACAGTAGCTTGTTCTGGATATGATTAGCTGGTGCTCCTACAATGAGGGGTGGGGTTGCTGAAACTATTGCGCAATAGGGAGGGTGTTAGCAAATTATTGCAAATCATTGCAGAGGGGAGGGTAAATTTTTGCACAGCCCTTTACCCCATAAGCTCTCAGCGTTACGTATGTGGCCCAATGGGGCTATTCAGCAATTATTTAAAATAACGATATGCAAACAACATAGGCTAATCCTTTATTGCACAAAGATGCATTCATCCCTACCCTACCTATTCACTGGTTGGCAGAAATTTCTGAGGGGTCGCGAGCTGACCCCTCTGATTTTACACAGTAAACACTGATTTTCAGTGAAATTTTTGACCAGGTGCTGGGGCTATCAAAAATTGCGCTGAAAAATCTGATTGTAAATGGAAGTATCATCAGAGTTTGCTTGTGACCACCTAGCGACCATAAATTTTTATCGCAACCATGTATCCCGATCAGCCAATACACTTTTTACTGCTTTTGCTTCAGTAAACAAGCCCAATGCCTGTGGTGCTGTTAGAATTCTATTACACATGTTCATGAAGATGCGCACATACCTACAGAAACCATACAAGGCAAGAGTAAAAGACGAACTCAAAACTGGGGTAGTATCATCATGTGAGAGCTGGATGCATTGAAAGCAATGGCATCATAGCGATCAGGCAAAAATCGAACCATGATCTTGTCACCAACATTCAAACTGAATCGTGTTCCACCATCGCATGGCACTTCCTTCAGTGCCAAAGCAGGTCGCTTGCAGGTGATCGCAATGGGTTTCCTCTCCCTGCCATTTCCATCTTGCCTTACAATTTGAAATCCAAACTTGTCCCGGGTTTTGTTTGGATCATAGAAAGTGATCTAAACATGTAGAAAAGTGATCTAAACACGCAGAAGCATAAAAATTTGGGATAGGTAACTTGGTTGCCGGTCACTTCATTGCGGACCTTTCGTTGCCGCGGTCCTTATTCGTTGCGAGAACTTTCATTGCGGTCACTTCGTTGCGGTTTTTTTCGTTGCGGACATTTCGTTGCCGCCGTCCCCCAGTCCTTTCGTTGCGAGAACTTTCGTTGCGGGTATTTTCGTTGCCGGTCATTTCGTTGCCGGTCTAGTTTTGGTCATTTCATAGCGAGTACTTTCGTTGCCATTCACTTCGTTGCAGGCTAGGCTTAGGCTTAGGTAAATCTTGCAACGAAATGAACGGCAACGAAAGTACTCACAATGAAATGACCAGAACTAGACCGGCAACGAAATGACCAGCAACGAAAAAACCCGCAACGAAAGTTCTCGCAACGAAAGGACCGGGGGACGGCTGCAACGAAATGTCCGCAACGAAATGACCGGAGACGAAGTGACCGCAACGAAAGTTCTCGCAACGAAAGGACCGCGGCAACGAAAGGTCTGCAACGTAATGTCCACAACGAAAAAAACCGCAACGAAGTGACCGCGAACCTAAAAATTTTGCCATAGTCGAGAAGGAAAATTTGCCGAATGTGCCAGGGAATCGAACCCTGGACCTCTCGAGTTCCAGCCGAGCGCCTTAACCATTTGACTACACACTCGGATGACCTCAGTCACACAATTTCCCCTTTTGGTCATGACAGCTAGCCGGTTTTCCTAGGAGAGGGCGCCTATTTGGCACCTCTCAATCAACCAGGGCCGACTAGAGTGACACAGTCGAGAAGGAAAATTTGCTGAATGTGCCAGGGAATCGAACCCTGGACCTCTCGAGTTCCAGCCGAGCGCCTTAACCATTTGACTACACACTCGGATGACCTCAGTCACACAATTTTCCCTTTTGATCATGACAGCTAGCCTGTCGTACCTCTCAATCAACCAGGGCCGACTAGTGTGACACAGTCGAGAAGGAAAATATCGGCTTTCAGCTGTACATATCGGCACATATCGGCTTTCAGCAGTACATACATACGTAGTGATGCTGGTGATTGATTAGAGAAGAGAGTAGGAGAACCTGGCTATTTATTTATTTAATACCATAACTGTGATGATGACTTTCACATCCTCGCGAGCTTGCACAACACCACAAGGCAGCAACAGAAGCAAGGTGCTGTTGTGACCAGTGAAGTGAGACATTCTGAGGTTTCCACCAGCGTATACTTCCACAATTCCAGGATAGCGTCTCTTGATTGTATCTGAAGTAATGTAATGAGAGAGTGAGTAGCATCGTACGTCGTGTATGTACATGTACATTTGTCGCAGTGGTACTAACGGGATCGGATCTGAACGGTTGCGAGATTTGAAATACAGTCGAGCTAGAGAAAGAGGGTTATTTACAGTTATAGTACAAATTATATTTCTGGGACCCATGTATTATTTATCTCAGGATCTAGCCAACGTAGCTCAAAGCGGTTAAAAATCTCTCGATAACTTTAGCTCGCCTGGAAAATAAAAAAAACCGCATGCGTCTACGTGCCCTCTGTGTTGAGAAATCGCCGATTTCCTTAAGTACTAAAAATGTACTAAATAGGTACACTTTTTTCGATTATTCAGCATAAATGAACAAGCCGCAAAAAATTTTTCATTAAAAAGTAGCCCACCCTATGTAAAATTTGGGGTAGATTTCAAAAACAGTATCGGTGTTTTAAAAAAATTTAACCCCTAGTATATAATTTTGCAAAATTTGTATATTTTTGACAATTTTTGGGTAGGGGTTAAATTTTTTGAAACACCAATACTATTTTTGAAATCTGCATCAAATTCTACATAGGATAGGCTACTGTTAATGAAAAAGTATTTGCGGCTTGTTCAGTTATGTTGAATAATCGAAAAAAAGTGTACATTTTTAGTACTTAAGGAATTTGGCGATTTCTCGACACAGAGGGCACGTAGACGCATGCGGTTTTCTTTATTTTCCAGGCGAGCTAAAGTTATCGAGAGATTTTTAACCGCTTTGAGCTACGTTGGCTAGATCCTGAGATAAATAATGCATGGGTCCCAGAAATATAATTTGTACTATAGTTACCATTACCCCAATGACGTTTGTTGCATCTAATAGCGGCCATATTTGGTTGACCTCTGAGTGTGAATGTTGATACATCTGTCGCATTAGCTGAGAAGCAAAACAAAACGTGTGCACTCGCATGTACTACATACATCTAGGGTATACATACATAAAAACTTTGGGTACGCTCGAAAACTTTGGGTACGGAACTACGGGTCGGACCCCAGAAAACCCCCAAATAATGGGTTCTGAGCACTGAATCTCGCACCCAGAAAAGTAAACTAAAGTAAAACCAGAATTGCTGGGACCCATGCATTATTTATCTCGAGAACTACGCGATGTAGAGCAAAGCGGTCGAAACTTCCACGGATAACTTTAGCTCGCCTCTCCAATAAAAAAAAACGTTTGTCTCCAGCTGCTCTCAGTGTCGAGATCTCGCCGATTTCCTTCAGTACTGAAATCGTGTCACCATTTAGCAGACGCTAAACCACGCAAACCACGACACCCCACGACCCTGTACGCCCGATGTCCATTTTTATTGTTTTCATCACGTATGCATATTTCTACCACTTTTGATTTTTCGGGCGTTTGCGAGGTTTAGAATTGCCCAATGGTCCACGCCCAATTTGGCGATTTTAGTACTGAAGGAAATCGGCGAGATCTCGACACTGAGAGCAGCTGGAGACAAACGTATTTTTTTATTGGAGAGGCGAGCTAAAGTTATCCGTGGAAGTTTTGACCGCTTTGCTCTACGTCGCATAGTTCTCGAGATAAATAATGCATGGGGCCCAGCAATTCTGGTTTTACTTTAACTACGTACGTATCCAAAGTTACCCAGAATTCTGGCCAGAAAAGGGCGTATTCAGGCCTAGTTGGTGTGAATTTCGTCCGGGGGTTTTGTGATAACGGCTCGGCTCATTTTGATAATGATCGGTTTTACGGTGATTTTCTTTTCCCCCTCCTCCAACACATAGTAGGGTAATGTGGGGTAAACCCGGCCGTGGGAAAATCTGTCCTAAGTTTCAAGGCTGTGTCGAGGTGGCTAAAGCCGATGGCTTTTGAGCAGCGCAGCTGGTCCACAATCAATGCGTTCTCAACAACCAACGGACACGGAAGCGTACAGTAGGTGGCCGGATTTACCCCATGGCCGGGCTTACCCCACTTACCCTACCATCCAAATTGTACATACCAATTTGTCCTACAATGAAAATCATAGTACTCATACTCATGTTCTGGGCAGAGGTTCCATTGCTGGGCACATTGGCGCTATCAAGAAGATTCAGGATTGCCTCTCGCTCTTGCATCATCGATGCAGCTGCAGGTGGGGTCCTCCTGGCCCTATCTGCAGCAGACTTCCCATTATGCTTCAGGATTGCCAATGATAACCCCACCATCAAAACAGTCGCAAGCAGAATGCAGGCAAATTTTGCAGGGGATGGCTGCCACCACTTATTTCTCTTCACACTATGCCTTCCATGTCTTTCCTGATCAATTATGAATACATTCGCTGAGCTGGGGCATCCGATGTTGTGGTCACTGTTCAGCAATGCTTCTTGTTGCTTTTGTTGATCTAATTTCTGAAATTGCTCCATGCTGGCTGATAAGATTCTCATCAGATCTTCATGAAACAGAGCAGGATGAGTGAATTATGTCGTTTGACACGCCTACAAGCAGAATGGCAAGCATATGCACGTACGTACTATATGATACACTAGTGCAGTGAGCAAGCATTTTGTTGATAAAGGTCACCAATACTGCTAAGTAAAAATATGAAGTGAAGTGAAGCTGTTGTTGAGTCAGCAAAATGCAAACAAAACACCAGTCAGTGAAATTTTGTTGCTTGAGGGAGGATGTACGTATTACTTTCAATGTGTGTATACGCTTCTTTCGCATACAGAACACAAAACACACGACACGACGCACCCTGAAATGATCGGAAGGTGAGCCCTTCGCAGCAAACGTGAAATTTTGTAATAAAAATCTTTACACATCACTTACGGACCGAAAAGTCTTCACGTGACCGACCAACCGAACAGGATGTAGGCTATGCAACTTATGAATGTCAACAAACAGTAGTCGACAGCACACGAAACAATTTACTCGGACCGAGCAAATCTGTATTTTGTGCTGAAACAGAGGAACCACGAATACGGTCGGACTGTACTTGCGTCTGCTAACCAGTCTACCCGTCTGAGTACTTTTGCTCATACCGAGCATCTTCTCGTCTGAACGGTACAGTAGCAGCGACCAACTCGCACCTTCTCGCACATTCTCGCACCTTGCTCGGTACGAGAATGTCACAGCTCGTGTGAACGCGCGTGTGCAAGTGACGAGAAGATGCTCGGTGCGAGTAAAAGTACTTAGGCGGTCAGACTGCTTAGCAGGAGGGAGTTCTAATCGGTCCGTACTCATAGGTTCTTATGTTTCAATACAAAAGATCAATATCCTCGGTACGAGTAAGTTGTCCTGTCTGCTGTCGTCTACTGACTGTAGCATCGAGCATCACGCCACATGATCCGATCAATACAAGCGGAGTACATACCGTACATTACTATTTCAAGAACAATGTGGTAGGTACATGCTGATGCATTGTAGGTACATAAATACATTACATACATTACGCAGCCTACATTACATTACATTACATTACACAGCCTACATTACATACCGTTGTGCACAGATGTACATACATACAAACAGATGTACGGTGTACGAGCGTATTGTGTACTGTACATTCATGCATACATGCATACGTACTTTTATGTGTCCACGAACATCCATTCGCTTAAAACTTACAAATTAAATTACAATATAGAAGCCTCAAGGATGCACGTACAAGAATCACAGTGCATCGATACCATTCTTCCAAGCAATGCCAGTATGTGTACCATGTCATCGTCATCAGAACCAAGCAGAACAATTTTATACATCCCCTACCCCTGTTACAATATTGTACTCCATAAGGTCTCTATTTATTTACTATACGAACCCTGCTTTATAGGTACAGTATTCGTATTCATGAGTTGCTCTAAGCCTTGGGTCGCGAGGTACATACATACATAGTGACCTCTTTCAGTGCAACATTTAAATCGGCATCGGCGGCGCGGTTGACGTCGTTTGGGGTTTAGGCAGCTGAGAAGAAAGCGAGCGGAGAATAAACGAAAACGTCACTGAAAATCAGGATTATTCAGAGGGGTCACCTCGCGGCACAACGCTTAGTGCAACGCAACCCGTGAATACATGTACAAAACCTGCAGTGCAAGCAAACATCTGCTCAAAACGTATACCAATGGCTATGCCTATTGCCTACTGTACCTATCTCTGTGCACTGCACTCTTCTCGCCGTCAAAAAAAAACGCAAACTGTACAATATGTAGGATGACACTCTAGAGACATGTACTAAATATTTTAGTCAGGGAGAGGTATGTCTAGGCGCAAGATTTTGGGGAAATCCTGAAGCCAGGTGTATTTAGGTAGTAAAGTAAGTAAGTACTGTACGTATACACAGTATGCTATTAAAGCTGCTTGCCCCTAAAGTCAATGATCCAATTCAGTACAAAAATTCCTACCTCTTGCTCTTGCTTTTGAAATTTGGGGTAGAAAAGAAAGATACAGACAAGGGGAAACGCCTCAAATTTGCACACGCATAGACATACAGTACCCCACACGCCCTATACTATACGTACCTCGCTATGCTTATGACGTGCTTGCTCGCGGGCAACAAAGAATATTGACTGGAAGCACTGGACGAAAAAAGGAAAATTGTGGGCGCCTGGAACAATTTGGGTTGCCCAAGGGCCACCCGTAAGGCGCCCATAGGCAGACCGCGGCAAGTCACAGTCACGGACACGGCGGTCCACACCATTACGGAGAGAGTTAATGCTATGGATGTGCATGACCTATGGGACAATGGCACACGATTTCGAGTGACATTGTTGTAACCCCATATGGGATGAGTTTTGGAAAAATGACATGCATAATGTCACCTTTCGCCAAAGGGAAAGTTTCAGTAGAGCCATCGCAAAGGACCCAGGGACTTTTACTGGCTCGTCTTTCGCAGTATAATGGCATTTTGTAAGAAAGCTTGCCGTTGATGGAGCGGCGTGTGATGCGTTCTATGCTGCAGGAGAATTGGCGGTGCACCACATTCACATCGTAAAACCATACCTGCAGAACAAAATTTGCGTTGTTTGAGAGGTCTAAAAAAATTCTCAAGCTGAACGAACTGAACCTGGATTTTGAACTGGAATCTTCCAGATATCGCACTACAAAAGCTGCCGTTGGGAAGAAGTTGCACCGTAGTGGTATTGCGTCCAGTCCAGAAGGGAGAAGCAATGCCATCACTCTGAGGTATGGCAAGAACAGCTCCATTTGGACCAAGCCTCATTTCATCTAAAAATTTAGCAAGATTTTCTGACGTGCCGCATTCTCTGTATGGCGATAGCCGGGCTCCGAAAGGGGGGAGGAGTGGGGGTACTATGGGTACAATATACCACCCATGGCCATGATGGTACTCCACAGTACCCGCCACAATACTATCTCATCTACTCTTACGCCATTGTCCGTCTTGTCGCCAAACTCCCGAATTCACCGCTTGAGACAGTTTAGGAGATGACTGATCCAGTCCACTGAATCTTGACCGCAGATTAATCAGTAGATCGTTCTGTTCTTTGGTACTAGTCGTCGTGACACTACCCGAAGTAGAATGAAAGCTTCGATCACCATCGTTGCATTTGACCAGTGGAAGGCACGTATTTGTTTTTGTGCAAATTGGACATAAGAAAAGAAGTAGTCCAACTGCGACTGCAACCAGCAGGGAAACGACGCCGCAAGCAGTACGCTTTGGATGCTGGCGGAAGCAACTGATTTTCGGACAAAGACGATGGATCAAGTCACCTGACAGCTTTCTCCGGATATTCTAAAAATTCAACAAATTCGCCAGTTTCATAATGCTTTGTGCAATATTAATTATAGTTGACTTGACTTGACTCATAAACCCATCCGACTTTTGCGCTTTGTGCTGTCCTGGAATGTCGCCTGGAATCGTGTCCGCCAAGGCTACTCGCTAAAAAATATTGGAACTTTCAAAGTGCTAATAATATTAGCATACCTAAGAGTGCTAATATTTTGGAAGTTATTTTCCAATATATCAGCATAATACTTCTAATATTTATTTTGTCAAATATATTAGCTAAAAAGTTCTAAAATATTGGGAGTCTATTGGAACAAATTGGTTACATGCCAAATCATGCTAATAAATTGGAGCGAAAATATGACGCGAAACGAAAACAAAACGAAGCAGAAGATGGAACAGAAACGTTGAAATGTACACATGTCCAGTGTGCCAACAGAAGTTGCAGAAACGTAGTCAACTCTGTTACCATGTTTTGAGTGGCCACAGTTCGAAGGAATGGCACGCTCCCTTTGTATGTGGCCAAGAAAATTGCCAGAGGCGGTATGATTCTTATGCTTGCTGGAGAAAGCACATTTGGAAGTGTCATCAGGATATAAGTGAATGCTCTCCAGCGCTCTTCAGCCAGAATGGTGAATCCTCCAGTAGTCTCATGGATGCAGATGATCATGATGAGCCCATCGTTGTTTCTATGGAAGAGAGCGATGACTCTTCCACTTCCCATGCGTTGAAGTATATTGAAGCCAGAGGTGTAAGATTAGTGGCAGAGCTTCGTTCGAACAGCTCGGTGACATTAGCAACATGTCAGAAGGCAATTGCGGGATGCAACGATGTGGTAGAAGCAGTGGTAGATCATTTGGAAGAAGCTGTTATGGCTGTCTGCAAAAACAAACTGTCAGAGGCTGACTGCAATGAACTCAACAACATCTTCAGTCTTAGCCGTCATCCACTGGACTTTCTGGCGAATGACTACAAACAGAAGGCATACTTTACATCCCTGAAGGAATTTGTTGAACCAGTACAGTACTCCTATGGTGGACCACGCTATGAAAAACACAGGGATGCTGAGGGACATCAGATTCAGAAGCAGGTGTACGATTTTTGGCAGTACATACCACTGGAGGGAACCATTCGAGCGGTGTTTTCTGACCCCAAGATGCTGAATATTATTCAACAGTCCTCCAGTAGTGACGATGGGGTCATATCCAGCTACGTCGACTCTTCCAACTACAAAAGTCATCCCCTGTTTTCTGATTCCAGCAAGGTGTCATTAGCCATCGAGCTGTACTATGACGATTTGGAAACAGGTACATATGTATGTAACCCCAATCCCATGCACTCTCAGTTAATTGAATGTTTCTCAAGTATTCTAGAAAATTTTGAGCCAGGAAAAAGTTGCACTGCATTATTCATCTGGCGTTTATCTTAAGGAAATCCACTTGGTTCACATGCTACAATCTACAAGTTAGCCGTGTTCTATGTCACTTTCAAGAATCTTCCAGACTACATGTGCTCATCTGCTGCAAACATTCACCTGATTGCATTGGCTTTCACTGAGGTTAGTGATGGAGATACTATAAAAACTTTTTTGTTATGTATGTATACGTATGTACATACATGTTGCTCCAAATGGCTTCTGTGTGCTTAAAGGATATAAAGTGCCATGGATTTGCCAGCCTTATGGGTAAAATATCAGAGGACCTGGAGAAGCTGGAGACTGAGGGCATGGAGCTGGATGTTGGGGGTGAAATGAAAACAATCTATGCTGGTGAGTGTACACTTGAATTATCACTCAGATAAGTCAGACATAAAGAATAGTCACCTCAATTCACGTTGCTCTGGCTTGCAGGACTTGCTCATGTGACTGGTGACAACCTTGGCCGCCATGGTGTGCTGGGATTCTATGAGAGTTTTCAGGCTAGACACTTCTGTGAAACGTGCCTGATTGAAAGAGGTGACATCCAAAATGCCTTTCGAGATGACAGCAGCTTACTGAGAGACAAGGAGGGCTACGAAAGTCAGTTGAAGGTAAAATACTGTAACGTATGTACATACGTATGTATATACGTACATATTGGCTGGCATTAGCAGTAGCAGCGCAGTACATACAGTACGTACGTACCCACACTGTATAGTATGTAGCCTACATATTTAATATAATACTCATTGAACACTGCACAGTGCACACTCAATTTGCAGAGTGTTCTGGAGGACCAGTCTTTGGGCAAGGAGTATGGATTTCGGAAGCGGTGTTATCTTCATCGCCCTGGCATCCACTGGCATCTGACCACCAACTGGATTTCAGACCTGATGCACGATTTTTTGTCTGGAGTTGGGCAGTTTGAGACGAAGCTGGTGCTCAATGGCTTAGTTTATGTGTCCAAATACTTTAGCCTTGCGGATTTGAATGAGAGAATTCAATCCTTCCAGTGGGGATTTACGGAGCTGAAGAATAAACCATCATTGATCCTCAATCTAGACGTCAGTGGTGGTGAGAACAGCTTGAAGCAAAATGCCTTCCAGTTTTGGAGCTTGTTCCGAATGTTGCCACTTTTGGTTGGAGACCGGGTGCTGGAGAACGATCGATACTGGTGCTTTTACTTGGAGCTGCGCCACTGTGCGGATTACCTGTTTGCCCAAAAGTGGACGAAAGGAACTGCTATTCAGTTTGAGAACCTGTGGGAAGCCCATCTCTCGCACTTCAAGAAGCTGTTTCCACAGAATAATTTGCTGCCGAAGCATCACATTCTGTCCCATTATGGGCGGTATGCCATGGCGAATGGGCCGCCCTACAAGAATATGGTGGCTGCTCAAGAAATGAAGGGAAATCACATAAAGCGCTGTGCCCACTTGATCTGTAATTTCAAGAATATCACTTTTTCAATGGCGTGGAGGATGCAGTTTTTCTCAGTTGAAGCGCTTCTGTCACGATCATTACTGAAAGATCACGTGGACTATGGGAAGGCAACCGTGGAGCCAGTGGAAGCGCTGCCTTGCAGTTCAGACATTGCAGCTAACGTTACTGTGGATGAGAACGGCAGTGTGCTAACTGCGACTCAGTTTACCTGCAAAGGGCAGCGGTATCGCGAAGGAATGGTGGTGGCTGTTCGTTCTGCTGAAGCGCCTGCTGTTGGTTTTGGATTATTGTGCTTTTCTGTCACTAACGTTTCCAAGACGGAAAGTGTACATCTGGTGGTAGAGATGCTGGAATGTTTCGATTTTGATGGGCACTTGTGGGGTTATACTGTTGAGAAACCAACAGCTTTGCGCCTGCGTCTGATTGCCTTTGAGGATTTGATTGATCACCATCCTTTGGATTTGATAGAAAAATCAAGCAAATTGTATGTGGTGCCACGATATCTGTTATGGTAGGATGTGCGGCTGAAAGAGTATTCTTATGATAACTTGCATACCTAGGCGACGTACTACTACGTCTTGTATGTGCATACCTACATACAGGCCTACAGTATGTTCTGTACATACGCATACGTACCTAGCTCCTAGGTATGGTAAATAAACTGCATGCGTCTTTTGGGGTTGCTGATGCAATTGAATAAAGATCTGTCTGTCTCCACTCTTGTTCCCACCACTATGCTCTTATTCAGATCAGATTCTTTCTTTGTTCCCATTCCGTATGTACGTACACATTTCATACTACATGGTTTCGCACACCTGCATGCGTGCGTGTGTGCAGCCTCATGCATGCCCTTCAAAGAGGGCCATTCAATCCCTAATCCCACCCAAGCAAAGTCGTTTCCACGCCTCTGTGCTAATCCGGCTGTGACCGTCTATGTAGCAAACTGTGTGTGTATATGTGTGTGTGTCGTGGATGTAATTGCCAAGAGCATTGCATAGTTATTGATTGGGCCACCAAAACTACCAAATAATTAGAACTAATTCGCTAATATTTCAGCATTCTCAATTGGAACATTGTAATTTTGGCGCCAAAACGTGCTATTAATTTGGAGAAATTGTGCTAATTATTAGCCATTTATAATCGGCGGCGGGAAGTTTCAAATTAAAATTGATGCTTGCTTTGCTTGAACTTCGTGGGCTCAGGCTTTCCTGATTAGCTCTCTGCCTTGAAAGACCTTCCTTGATTACTGCTCTGCTATCTCCATGTCTGATCCGTTTCATGTTCTTGTGAGATGTGTAAATGAAGCAGACGACACTTTGCTTTTTGTTCGCAAGCTGCAATTGCCTCAAAAACCGGATAGTATCAACGCCTTGGGTGAAGCAGTGGCTCAGTTCGCCATTGCGTCTAGAGCCGATATTTTTGGCCAAACCTGTACCTTCCAACAAGGACCGTTGTCCTACTACGACAAAGAGTATGAAGAGTACGTCGATTTGACGAGTTTGGATGAGCTTCAGCATGGTGGCAAGCTGCAATTCAGCGTCAACATTCTTGACGTTGTCACCCCTATAGCAGTAAGAAAAATCAAATTGTTTGTTTATACCAACACCGAAAATAAAAAATACTTCGATTTGATTGTCAATATTTAAGGTGGATACAGTGTTACCCATGTTTCAATAAGTTCGAAGACATCGTTCAACCTTAAATCATTTTTGTCTTGTCTGTGGTAGGTATCGACAAATACGCCTGCGCCACCAGAACGAGCGCTTCCAAGCCCAACAGTGAGCTCCGTATCCATAGGAGGAGTTGCAACCGCTGCTTCTCTGGAAGTGGAAAATGACCAGCTCGAAGAATCAGAGCCTTCTGCCAATTCCGATGATGGGGAACCAGAGAGGACTGATGTGCCCAAGCACCTGACCAAGTACCTGTACTTGCACAGAAAGGTTCGAGTTCAAGTTCTTCCTCAATATTATTGCATGACCAACAGGAACAGAGCCATACACCTGCTGTATACTGTAGGGTACCCCACAGTACCCTACTTGTACCCCACAGTAACCCTACTTATGTGCTACGTAAGCATTATTGTGCAGTTTTCCCGTCTTAACCTATTCCATTCTACAGAGTGTCCCGAAATAAACCGGCCGCCTTTCCGGGCATGTAACTCTGGAACGACACCTGAGATTTTCATGCGGTTTTTTTTATCTTGTAGTCACGGCTTCAACTGAGACCTGTACAAAATTTCAGCTATTTGGTCCACATAGTTCGAAAATTACGACGGTTTGAATCTCGAAGTTCAAAATCGACGTTTTTCTTCAGTATGGAGAAAAATTCGGCCTTAATTTTTCAAGATACCCTGTTCCATGCGTTTGCTATGGTGGAATTGGGGTTACTGCGTGAGATTCACATTTCCTAGCATTTTGGGACTTCTTTTTCATTACGAGACTAATTATGTCTTGGACCCATGCACAATAGACCACTAAATCGGCACTACCAGTTAGAAAAACCCTCGTTTTTGACCGCCGGAGAAAGAAGGTGTTTGAGCACCTTCCACTGGGCATACGAAGCTAAAATTTTGTACAGATCTCAGTTAAAGCCTTGGCTACAAGATAAAAAAAACCGCATGAAAATCTCAAGTGTCGTTCCAGAATTACATGCCTGGAAAGGTGGCCGGTTTATTTCAGGACACCCTGTATTTCATTTTCTTCCAGCCACTTGATATTGAAAAGATTCTCTTGAATGATGCGAGAGGTACCGGAAAGCGCCTGCTCGATCCTGAATTCTTCAATGATCAGCTGAGTTCACATCTGATCAAACTCCGCCGTAATCAACTGCAGCAGGTTCTTGGTCGTTGGCTTATGCAGAAAGGACATTGCCACAAGTACGGAAGTAGGGGGATGCATAACGATAATGTTGTATGCACCATATATTAAACCCCAAACAACTTGAATAGCTCAAATGATTGGCAATGTACTTAATTGTGTGTGATAATTTAGGGAGACCTTTCCATCCAACGATGAGATTTCCTTCATGGTTCACTGCGCATGCCGACGCTTCCCATTCCTGAAGCTGAGCAACCAACCGCTTGGCTGGGTACGTAATCCACTGTCATCATACATTTTTTACTTGTAGGGCCTACTACTTTATTTTCGCTGTCTATTGATTAGATTCTTATATTGCAGCTATAACGAACGACAGTCACTTGCTTTTTAGGAAGACTGGCACGATCCCGTTTCTGGGGTCGGCTGCTTTTACCATAGCCTGTCCAGCATGCGGAAGAATCTGGGCATTCAGCGGCCCTACAACAAACGAAAGCAGCCAGAGAAAGCGGGAGAGGACGACGACACAGCTCAACTCAGCGCGGAAGAATACAAGGAAGCAAAGGATGAGCTTATCCGCATTCTACCCAACGCTCCTGATATCATCCAGCTCACGCGAGAACTGATGAAGAAAACGCAGAAGCGGAGACAGGAGTGGATCTGTTCATCAACGGCGCCAGACATCACCACCATCCTTCGCGACTTCCCCAGATTCCTAGATCTCACTTGGGATTTGGTACGTACTGTATGTAATGCACTGTAAAATACTATGTAGCCGAACAGTATTCATACGTAATTTAGGTAATGCACATTTTGTCACCTCCTGGAAAGAAAATAAACCGCTAGCATTTTCTTGTTCTCAGGTTAATGACGAGTTCGAGTTTGTCCTGGCTCAGCGGGGTCTGAAAGAAGTTCCAAGCTTTGCGAAAACCTGGGACTCGATGACTGAGATGATCATTCGCACCGTTATGGAGAGTCCGGCTGGGAAGGCAACAGGGATTCAAATGCGGTTGGAACTGTTCAACATTGTGGAGAAAGAGCACATTCAAGAGCTGAAAAAAACTCCAGGTTTGTACGTACCTGCCTCATTACATAATATATTTTGCAGTATTGATTTTGCAAAGGAAATAATCGTGATAAGATCAATACTGTACTACAAAAATCCATAATTGTGTATCGGGAAGCTTGGAAAAATTTGGAAGTCTGGCTTTAAAATTTGGGGTGAATACGAGACTAGACTACCTCCTCGCTTCTTCTCAATGTGTAGTCCATTCTTCCCTATGCTAAGTTATTGAGTTTTGATATTACAAACTTATTTTACTGTACGTACTATGTATGTAAGTAATGATTTTCATTTCACGTACGATATGGCGTTTGTGTGTTTGCAGATGAGTTGACACTGTGTGCTCTTCTGTGCTTTCCCTACCTCTTTGAGCAAACTACCAAGCAGGGGAAAGTTGCCAGCGCCACTGCGCTCTCCTACCTTATCAGCGCGGCCAAGGTAAGCAAAGCTTAAAGTTCATTAGGGCTGGTTCAAATGAGAATTTGATGGTACAGGTGACAACAGAAGATATATTTTCGAACGGTTCAGAATATTGAAAAACGACACCGTTCCTGATTAAGCGAACCAACCCTATTGCACTCCTTTGTCTGTTTTTACAATAATACAGTAGTACTACACATTACTGTACATTACGTTATAACATTACGTGTACCTACATACAGTATGTACTCTGTTACATACTGTATCGTACCTTCAAATGCCTACTGAATGCATTCCTTGACGTCTGTCATTTCAGAGCGAAATGACTGACTCAGAAGCCATCGAAAAAGCGAAGGGCCCAATGATGAAGGATTTCGAGCAAGTCCAGCCGTTCATCCTTTGGCGATCTCCAACAGGCGCCTTCGAAACGACTGGCAGTCAGGCTTTCATCATTTGCGACTCCATCCCGCTTCCCGTGAATGGCAACGCAACGAAGGCAATGGAGCTGCTGTTCAAGGTCATATGGATCTTCAACGTCATGTACCCTCCTCCACTTGCCTATGCCTTTGATTTCCTGGAAATTATGATGGGGATGAAGGGGGGTAAGAAAAAGGGCAAGAAAGCGGGGGGAAGCGGAGGATATAGTGCTGCTCTGCGTATGGCAGAGAAATTTAAAAATCAGTTGAGCAGCGCCAGTGAGTAGGCGACAGGTGTCGTGTTGTATTATCAATGCTGTGTCCTGTTTTAGAGCAACGTACGTACGTCGTAGTACATACAGTAGACTACATAGACTGTTGTTGAGCTTTTAAAATGTTGCTTGCCGATAGCCTGCTCAAACTAAGTTGCTTGCTCAGCGAGTACCCCTATACACTTGCTCATAATGTTGCTCATATCTGATGTTACTTGCTCATGATTATTTCTTTGATTTTGGTACTGTTGAGGTTTTCTATTTTGTTTTATCTTTGAGTATGATGCGCGGTATGACCTTGCCATGTAGTAGCCCTGTTTTGCTACTGTTTTGTTTAGGTAATCAGCAGTAAGTAAGTACTATGTAGTGTGCGTGCTGACATGTACGTACGTACAATATGTACCTATCTACCTACGGTACTATACTGCATTTATTCATGTGAGTTTTCGAACTGTTGCTGCTGTATAAGAAAGTGGAAATAAAATTTGATTAAAAATTCCAATAAATTAGCAGTTTATATTTTACGTCATATGTACATGAGCAAACGTTCCAATAATTTAGAACTAAAATACAGCGCGCTGATTGGTTAGGAAAGTTCCAATTTATTGGCATAATTGATCCAAAATATTTAAGGATTTCCAATAATTTAGCACAATAACATAGGGCGTTGATTGGTCAGCAAAGTTCCAAAATATTGGAATAATTAGCCCAAAAAATTAGCGATTGAAAAATTTCCAAATATTAGCACGATAATGCTAATATATTAGGAGGGACCTGTGGAGCTAATATATTAGCACGAATTTTGGAACAATCGTTCCAATATTTTTTAGCGAGTACATTGTATATACGTACATAATGTATATGTATCAAAAATAATCAGCGGTCAAAATAGAAGCAGCGTCCAAAATCATGATCTAATGACGAGCCAGGGTCCAGGAGGGGAGAGGCAGGTCAAATGAAGGCGGCGGAACTGGCTTTCAGCTTCTCAGTCTTTTGCAAACTGGGTGGGCGTGGTGGAAGGTGGAAAAAAGAGTTGAAGCTTGAATGTCCGGATTGAAAGCTGAGGAAATTCTCAAGTCCATGTGATTTGGCTGTTGAAACAGGGATTGAAGGCTGCATTTGTGATGAGGATCAGTCTTCTTGAATAGCGGAACCGAACTGCTAGCAGAAGTTTCTTCCATACAAGAGTTCTTTTCTTCATCACAGCGCAGGTTGTTACTATTATTGAATTGAACGGAGAAAACAAAAGACAAGACCGCACGACGCACACTGACACTGCGCACCACTGCACACCTGGTGTAAAATTTGATGTAGATTTCAAAAATCGCATCTTTAATACGCTTAAATGCCGTCTTAAACCTTCAAATCGCACATTCGAAAAAACAGCCTGTAATTCAAAATTTTTCTTCAGCGGAATGGACATGGCATGTACCATTCGAAAGAGCAAGAGTTGGCCTATTCAATCTGATAGGTGCCGTCTCTGTACACCGTTGCTGCGGTTGGCAATCTTTGGTCAAAGTTGGGCCCTCACGCTGTCAATTTTCAAGAATTCGACACCACGTTTGTCTCAATATCTCGATTACGGTAGGGGTTAAAATTTATGTTCGAAAAGTATGTAATTTTGCAAGGAATGGGGAGTTGAACAAAAAAAACCGCATGCGAATATACCTATTGGTTGCCGAGATATGGCCGTTTATGCGAGGAAGGTTAGAAAATTCAGTGATAAAAAGTGTCACTAAAGTTGGCCAAACTTGAACGGCCGTATCTCGCTAACGGTTAAGCGCAGAAGTATCGGAATGGTCGCATCTTACATAACTTTTGACGAGCTTTCGAATGAGCTAGGTATCATCGAAATCGGAGATCAGCTGGTTTCAGGCCCCCATACTGGGCTGCACCGCTCTTTCGTGGACCTTCTCATATAATCTCTATACCACTCACTCACTGCTGCAACCAATCAAAGAAACATCGAAACATATTAAAAAGATAGAAGGATGGACAGTAAGATGGACAAATTACGTATTAGGATAGACAATAGACAGACATCTGGCTGAAGGCGGCACCTGCTCACGTGTGAAGGAGTTGTCAGCTGAGGGGTTCAGAATCCGAACCGCTTCCTTCATAGGTTCATACAAGACGTACACACCGCAGATAACCATCAAACATATCCGCAAGGCAATGCAACTTCGCCATGCATCGGTCCAACTGACTGAATTGAATGCGGAGATTTTCTATTGTCGTTGCGCAAGACTTTTTCGCGTGGAATGCACAAACATGTCCATGTATTCTGCGCTATTTTAGACCTCCGCATTCTCTTATTCCTGGACCGACTGCAGCAAGCAATACTTTGTCGTACATACTGTACATACCGCCAGCTGCGAAAGCGGTAGGTAGGAAAGGAACCTACGGCTTTCTTCTCAATCCCAAGGACTTGGCCGGGCCCTTTGAGGAGTGGCTTTACATCGCGAATGTCAACAAGGCACGCAAACATCCACCTATATCCTTACCAACTCATCCGAGCACACATATGTATATGTGCGCGTACTGCGTACAATATGCATGCGGTAATAGAAAAACCCCATCCGAGAGCCAGGCCAGATGGGTTGGAAACAAATAAATAGGCCAATTGTGATGCCACAGGTATGTACATTTGTACATACTACAGCTAGGAGGTACCCAAAGGTGCCAAATACAACAATCACCTCACACTGCAACCGCAAAATAACTACACATACAACATGCGCTGGCAACGTAATTGCGCAGATAGATATACAGGACTCGCAGTCACAATGCGGCTACGTAAATGCAGAATAACACCAACACGGCAGGAGCATTGTGCATGTTCGTGTCCAAGCTATGATGACGGCTGCATAGCACATGATTCGACCACGCCGCTCCAAAACTGGTTAAGGACAGTTTCATCATATGAGAGCCACAGATGTAAGGTACTGTGGGGTAAACCCGGACACCTAAGCTTTTCTGAACTTGCCGCTTCAGTAAATGATGAACATGGTAGCTCATTTGAAAGAGGAGAGTTCAAGGAATCGATTGGTGAATACTTGTCTCAATCGGTAGCATGGTTGCTGAGATACACTAAGTGCCTGGGTTTCCCCCGTGTCCGGGTTTACCCCACAGTACCCTATATGTACTGGTATGATAAACGATGGGAAGCTTAGCTTGGAGATTCAACACCGCATACTGCGTAGAATTCAAGCATACAAGCAATCATCAAGATATCAAAACAAAGCTCCGACACTGTGGAAAAGCACTACACAGCATCAGCGGCACACATACTGTACTGTACATGTAGGCTACGTACGGCTACACATCATTCAAAACCCACCCCGTTCACCAGCACATTAGACCGATCAAATAGAACAAACTAGAAGCCATACGCGCCTTAAATATAATGCTTTAGCTAACGTGCCAAGCACGGAAAGAAGCAATCCAATCTCCCATCTATAACTACACATTGAAATCAGAAAGGCAGAAGCCGCCACATCACAGATCACATAGCAGCAGCAGCACAAAGTAGCTGCAGCTTCAGTTGAATATCAATCAGGCGGCGCCAAGGAAAAAATGGAACAGATCGCAAGTATAGGGGTACTATGGGGTAAATCCGGCCACCTAAGTTTCAGGGCTGCGTATCTCAGCAACCAATACACCGATTGAGACTAATGTAATATCAATCGATTCCTTGAACTCTCCTCTTTCAAATATAATTATGTACTAAAACAGGAAGGTCACAGGAGCTTATCCAGGTGGCCGGGTTTACCCCATGGCCGGGTTTACCCCACAGTACCATATATTACTCTTCACGTCCATGGGACGTGCACGCACTACGTGTTGTACATGCATGCAACGAGGAGCTTTGTTCATGTGTATAAGTGACCATAAACGCAAACATAATGCATATTTTATGAGGGGAGAGTAGTGGAACGAACACCATCAAGCAAACACATTCGCGATTTCGATTGGAAGAACAAACTCAGAGAATGTTATGCGGAGTTGATGATGCAGTTTATCAGGTTTTCGCCAAGCTGTGGAAAGCTGGAAAACAACCAAGGGCGAAGCATACAAACAAGGCCCAAGCTGGCGTGTCAGCTTGCACTATGCTTAGAGAATCTTGGCAATCAAGTGGGTACTCCGCCGCTTCTCCTGCTCAAATTCAATATTCTCCACAGCCGATGATGCGAGAAAACAGCCCGATTATCTGACAATTCAGACAGCTTCTTCACATAACAGACAATCGGCTTGTAGCTATGGCAAGTAAACAAACAACGAGCCAAGCAGTAAAACAACATGCACTGAAGCGATTACTTTATGAGCTAGAAAGAAACCTTACTTGCTCGTTTCAATGTTCCTATTAGAAACACAACGTACAAGAAGAAGGGAAAAATGTCCTCAGACGTGGGCACGGGTTCCAGAGTGCAGGAGGTCAAAAGTTGGGGGGGGGGGGGGGAGAGAGAGAGTTTCGTTCGTACCCTACCCTCACGAAGAATGTGCACGTACCAGAAAGCAGAGAAACAAACGAGTAGAAAGATTGTATGGAGGAGCTACAGAACCAAGCTTCTCTCGTCTTCAACAGAAAAAGCAGCAGCTGTTGGCTAAAAGCTAAAAGTCACAACAAATAATAATCAACTGTTTATCGTTCAAAGATACATAGAAAAGCAACGATAAACTGCAGAATAAGCATGCTAGCCTTTTCCCCATGAAAAGAAAAACATTTACCACTCAGCGAAGTATCAGCAATGCAGCATTTCCTTTCGAAGCAAGTAAGCTCAAACCACTTGCTTGCTTCGATCACAAGAGAGCAGAAACAGCGGCGCGCAAAGAAGCTAACGCTAACACAACACATCTCTAATTTCCATTCATCTCCAAGGTTACAAGAACATATAAGTACGTAATATCGCCAAGAGAAGGGGTAGTATTGTACGGGAAGAATTCCTCCATATGAAAAAGGAGTTCACTAAAACAGCGCAGATCGAAGTAACTTACAGCAGAAAGTTGGTGGAATATTATTATCGCATTAATTCCGCAAAAGAAGCTTACAGCCAGGTCGGCCCTACAGAAGCTATCGCAGTCAATATTGTATCGTAGAAACACAGAAGAACCGACAGACAAGACTCGGGAGACGTCTAGCAAGGCAGCAAACAAGCGTCCCATGCTATATCAACGCCTACAACGCCTAATCTCTGAATGTAATCTACCCATTGGCAGCTAGCCAGAGCGAGATGTGGTGTGAGGGAGGGTAGGGATAAGAGAAGCGAAATGACCTTGGGAGCTAGTCCAAAGCCATCGGCGCAAAGCGGGCCAGCTAACAAGAAAAGCTGCCCCATAATTACTAGCTGAGAGAAAATCGAAAGCGAAATACACAGTTATAAGATACGGGGAGGAAGAAAGATCTATGGCCGATGAAGGACACACCCCAAAACGAAGCTGTTAGCCGATGGTCGCTGTGAAACTGATGAAAATGGACTTGTCATCATCTCAAGGCCGACTGCATGCAATGCAACGAAGGCCTCGCAAGCTAAAGGAAAGAAACAAAGCATGCTGTACGTACATGGCCTACAATCAGTATGTTAGGCACATGGCGTAGGCAAAAAGGAGAGCACAATGACAAGGGGACCGTGGCGCGAGGAGCAAGCAAACAGAAGCAAAAATTACTCACCCGCCTGAGAAAAGCACGACACAACATGGGCGATACGATACCGCATGCAAACACACGAAGCAATAGCCAGCCAGTCAAACAGCATACAACCAAACTGCATGATGGATGGGACAAGTCATGTTGCTTTTTGGACGCCTTCTAACAATAGCACCCAAAATAGAGAGCAAGGGCAGATAAAAGGGCGCATGCGCTGAAGCGAGGAATGCGATAAGTACGTACGTACTTACCTACTGTCCAATAAGGCGAACGTGCATGCACATATTTCATACAAGGGCGGGGTGGACAGGCTCCCTTGTACGCATATGTCCAAAAGGTGTCTGCTTTCCGCCAGTGAGGTAACAATGCGCAGGAACAGCCGCGACATAGATTTTCTTTACGCACGACCAAATCCAAGCGACAAACAGAACATCGGAAGCAGGTAACATTCAGCAGACAGACACAGACACACACAGAGCGCTAGCCTTTTCTTGCTCCTAACCACACACGCATACGCCCATCGTAGGAGCTTTGCCTGCTAATTTTACACCTCTGCGCTATAACAGGCTAGAGTAGGGATCGATATCTCGTATGTACACACGGTAGCACGCAAAGGAAAGAGAGTAAGTTAGATACACGAAGCAGAACTAAGAAAACAAGCGGTGATGGTGAAAAACAAAGAGCGGTTCAGATAAGCGGCGTACCTTAGCTTACGACTCAGAGAACACCAAAATGGCCCTGACCGTGACTGTGCTCGTGCTATACACACTACTATTCATATTTTTGCTAACTTCCCTGTGTTAGAGAGTTCCTCTCTGAAAATGCACCTTAGGCATCTTTTTTTGGTCCAGCAGCCGTTTTCCAAACATTGGTGGCGCGTTCACCAGACGTCCATATGTCCGACGTATCTACATACATGAACCATGTACTCCCAGATCGTCCGTACGGACGTCTGGTGAACGCGCCACCAATGTTTGGAAAACGGCTGCTGGACCAAAAAAAGATGCCTAAGGTGCATTTTCAGAGAGGAACTCTCTAACACCGAGAAGCTAGCAAAAATAGCAATAGTACAGGGTGTTTCATAATATACTCGCCGGATGTTTGTGCTTATATCTCCCCACCGGAGTGTCACATTCGAATGCGGTTTTTTGCGTTGCATAGCCAAGGCTTCAACGTTGATGCAGCCAAAATTTCAGCTTTCTAGGCCAACAGGAAGCGGCTCAAACAGCTCGATTTGCAAAGCGTCAATTTTCACACATTTTTGCAGGCGGCGAGGTACAGATCGGCTCCGGTTTTTCTCTCTCCAGTTTACCTAACCCAGTTCTCTCCTTAGTTTTCCTTCCGCAGTATTCCCCTCCCCAGCTTTTATCTGGAGCACAAGTTTCGGTAGATTTTTCCATCTCCATGCCACTTCTCTTGCAGATTCGAACTTAGCAAACAGTGTTATAGCCAAAATTCGGTCATCCAAGCTTTTCCTTGGGACGCTGATGCCATGGTGATCAAAACAAACTGAAGTCTATCTTCGACAAGACTGCTCAAAAATGCATAAAAGTTAGCGTGGAATGGTAAACAGACTTGAAAGAGCGAGAAGAAAGCGAAAATGCAAATCCGTTGCCCCGCCTCAGTGCCCTGCCTCCGTTTTGCGCCAAAAAAGGCGCCGCAACTTTGACCGCTTACAGCGCCATGACAATGCAACCTAGGAAGGTAAAATTTTGGCTGCATCAACGTTGAAAACCTTGGCTATTCAACGCAAAAAACTGCATTCGAATGTGACACTCCGGTGGGGAGATATAAGCACAAACATCCGGCGAGTATATTATGAAACACCCTGTATACACATATAAACGTAGCTGTATCTGATCTGGCATGCGAGGTAGGCTACTACATACTTTTTGTTCACAGTAAAGGTGTTACCTTCCGAATAAGCCGAAAGCTGATAGACAAGAGCGATGAGATCGAGCTCTCTTCCAAATCCAAAGACAAATTGAACAACAGAGATCGCCAAAAAGGTAAATGAAGCTGAAAATATCATTAGCGCATGTCTATGTATTATAGAAAGCGCCATACTACAAAATGCAAGAAAACCGCAAGAAGTACACAGGGCAACAAAGCGATGCCGTTGAAACGCAGAAAACTGTCGAAATGCTGAGCAAAACTTTTTACTTTCACATCAAAACAGTATCAGAACATGCCGGTTATGAAGAGAATAGGGAAAAATATAGGCACTTATAATCATCCTTGCACTATACAGCGTCCTTTTTGGAGGCGAACTTTTTCCTGATCACAGATTTGAGTGATCGACCACCGGAATCAGAAGGAACAGAAGATCTAAACGCGAAAAGACAAAAATTAACGAAAATATAGGATGAATACTCGCTATGAAATATTCTAGATAATACTGAGAACAGAACTGTGGACCAGTTGCGTTTACGTTACTGTACGTTTAGATATTAGATTGGTGCCGAAGGGGATGTCAATGTTTTTCAGCCATCTGGGAGCTTAGCAGAAAGGGAGCGAGTGAAAAGAAGAATTCAGAATGACAAATGACAAATGACGTCAACGACCCCGCAGACACCGATCCCAACTCTCACAAAATACCGCGGGGTCGCTATCGAATCGACCAACCAATCGCGGCAATGCAACCGGTCCATATCTTTCTTCTTACGGTGAAATAACACAGAAATCATCCATGACTTCGGCAGATGCAACCACATCTGGGGGCGGAGATTGCATTTGAAGCAAATATTTTGACACCTGAAACATTTCGCATCTAAGCATTATGGGTAAATTCATACATTTTTGCACGCACTGTTATCCAGATACAGTACGTACTACCTTCAAGTGCACATCCTCAACCAACATAGGCCCACTTTATCGATACGCATACATTCCTAAACCTACCGGCCTTTACACCTATTATCCACCATGGTATGTATACCTGTGATCCTTCGCCGGGAGTCTTCTTGAGGTTGGAATTATGATGGGACTGCTTCTGCTGTTGGTGTAGTAGGGAGTGATGAGCCAACAGGGTGGGCACTTCCATCTGATAGAAGGCCAACGAGAGGAAGTTGTGTAGAGACACCAGAAACGTTTCCTGCCACTGCTTCGTAAAATATAAGCGAAACACAGCGTGCTCTTGAGGCGCAGGCAAATACGGCAATGCTGAAATAAAATAGGTAGGGTAATTGTGCGGTAAATCCGGCCATGGAAAAATCCGACCACCTAAGTTTCAAGGCTGCATATCTCAGCAACCAATGGACCGATTGAGACAAACATAATGTCAATCGATTCCTTGAACTCCCCTCTTTCAAACGAGCTATTCGGTTCATCATTTCTTGAAACAGCAAACCCCGCCCTCAAGGGATGGATATCGGCGGCGCGTTCCCACAACGGCGACGCAGGGGCTTAAACGGT
>JASAMW010005308.1:0-12747 GCA_030247985.1 Epsilonema sp. ZAB3_2
CCCATCACCTTGAAAGCGCGCGTCTTCTTCCAAAAGTTGACGACGGACACGCAGAAGTGGGATGACAAGCTGTCAGATGAGCTGAAAGCAGAATGGACAGAAATTGCCAAAGAATTGACGCCCATTAGCAAACACACTTTTTCCTCGCTTTCTGGGCTTTCAGGGCGTAGGTAAACAGAAGCCTACGTATGATCTGATTGCATTTTGCGATGCATCCTCAATGGCTTACAGTGCGATGGTGATTCTCAGATGTGAGTATGAGGGTCAGGTAAAGGCCAATTTGGTGCTCGCAAAGGCCAGAGTAGCGCCGATGGGAAAGAAGCAGCTGACGGTGCCCAGGCTGGAGTTATTGGCGGCATTGATTGGTGTCAGACTGCTCGTTTTTCTGAAAAAGGAACTGGATGTGAACATACGCGATTCAGTGGTGTACAGTGATTCGATGTGTGTGTACCACTGGGTGAACAGCTCGAAAGCACTCAAAGTGTACGTAGCTAATCGCGTGAAGGAAATCAGGCAAGCTGGCGTGACGTTTCGTTTCGTCAAGGGCACAGAGAACCCGGCCGATATTGCGACACGTGGGCAACTTACGCAGCTGGATTTGGTGAGCTGCAAGCAGTGGTGGCATGGCCCAGAGTGGTGTCTGCAACCGAGGGAGACTTGGCCAACTTGGGAGGTGCCGCAGCTTACGCCTGAAATCGAAAAGGACGTGAGTGCAGAGGAGACAGGCCGTCCACGTGACGGACAGTTCACACTGGCAGCTACAGTGGATGAGATTGTGGACGTACCTACTCCGTATGGTATTGTCATAGAGAATTTCTCCTCCTTGCAAAAGTTGCTGCATGTGACGGCGTACTGTAGTCGGTTCATCTCTGGCTTGAAGAAGCGTAGAGCGGACAGGCAGAGACAAGGACCGTACGTTCGTCCTCGCACTCGAGCGCAAAAGAAGCAGGCGAAAGAGCGAGCCAAGAAGCAGACTGAAGACGGAGATCGCAGCTTGACAGTGGCTGAAATTAGTCAAGCACAGGCCATGTGGATAAGATGGTCGCAAGCGAAATATTTCTCCTTTCAGCTGCACAATCTGAAGGAAAATCCAGGCACCAAACTGCGAACGAAACTGCAGCGAAAGTTGGGCTTACGTCTGGATGAGGATGGAGTGATTCGGTGTTACGGTCGCATGCAGAATATGATAGGCGACGAGAACCAGAAAGCACCCAAACTCCTGTCCAAAAAGAGCTGGCTCGCTAAGCTTATCGTCACAGATGCACACGAGAATCTGAAACACGCAGGCACAAAGCACACGTTGAGTAGAGTGCGAGAAGAGTTTTGGATTCCGCAGGGCCGAAGTTTGGTATGGAATCTAAGGCAGAAATGCGTGAAGTGTCGTACGTTTCACGGGGGACCCTTTCAGCTGCCTGACATGCCACAATTGCCAGCAAGCAGGGTACAGTCTCATGCCCCGTTCACACACACTGGCTTAGATTACTTCGGACCCCTGTACGAAGAGAGAGATCGCACCAGAGGCCAGATAACCACAAAGAGGAATGAGAGAAAAAGACACAGGGCAGACACGCAACACGAACATACGGGCAAAGAGATCAAAATCAAATCGGGCCCAGCACAAACTAAAACGCAAAAGGGGGGGGTGGGCTTTTTCACGTCTCTTACTGTCCGTGCGGTCCACTTGGAGCTCGTGGGGCACAAGACCAGAGAATCGCCTCTCGCCTCTCTGGAGGGGTATGGCGCGCAGAGGGGGGCGCGCGGTTCCCCCCCGAGAAAACCCCACACAAGATGGCGGCACAAACGACGAAGAAAAAATTGAGAGAACACGAGGAGCACACAGAAGAGAAAAATTCGCACCCCACAAGCAGCAACACCAACAATAAACAAACGAGCCACCTCCCTGCAAGGAAGGCAGGAATAAAGGAGGGAGTGGCAGGCAAAGTAAAAACACCAACAAGCTGCGTATAGAAAAATGAATATGTCTAGATAGGTGCGAGGTACGGTATGGTGGGTTGGCGGAGGCAAAGAAGGGGGCCAGGGGATGAGCAGGGCGATAAGAGATGGTAGCCAGATGTGCGGGTGAGAGTATCGGTGGCATAGGGAGGTGGGAGCGGTAACTGGGGAATGGCGAGACTGGCCGGACTGCTCAGATAGGCGGCTGTTTGTCCCGTCGGGCCAAACAGGATGAAAAGCCCTTACAAGTAGCATAGTATAGATAGTGGAGAAGTATGGGAGAAGGTGAGTGTGGACGATGTGAGGAGGTACCATAGGATCTCGCATCGCAAGCATACATCCATGTATTGTATTTCCGAAAAAACATGGACGTACATATGTTTGCGAGGTTTCGACAAAACGTGGACATTCTTCTTTTTCCTTCAGATCGCGGCTTTCTGAGTTGTATATGGTACCGACCGCTCCATGTATACGATTACATAATTGTATGTGGTACCGACCGCTCGATGTACGTATACGCTTACCTATTGTATACGGTACCAAACGCTATGTATACGCTGACCTATTGTATACAGTACCGACCGCTCCATGTATGCGCTTACCTATTGTATACGGTACCGACCGCTCCATGTATGCGCTTACCTATTGTATATGGTACCGACCGCTCCATGTATTTGAATACCTATTGTATATGGTACCGACCGCTCCATGCCACGAAGCTCCCACAAAAGTCGTACATCCTGGGTCAGTGTGGACAGTTTGAAAAAAATCCGGGCGTTGTCTATGCGCCGCGTGCACAAAGTGTGGCGCGCGTGTAGACAGTTGCGAAAATAGCGGACTATATTTTGGCGCGCGTTTTGCAACGCTGTCTACGCGCGCGCGCTGCATTCTTGCAGCGGCGGCGTGGCGCGGCCGCACTCACGTGCGGCGCATAGACAGCGCCTGGATTTTTCAAACTGTCCACACCGACCCAGGGTGTACGACTTTTGTGGAAGCTTGAGGGATGTATACGCTTACCTGCAGGATTTGAGGGAACGCTCCATGTAAGTATAAGCTGACCTATTGTATATGGTACCAAACGCTCCATGTATACACTGACCTATTGTATACGGTACCGAACGCTCCATGTATACGCTTACCTATTGTACAGGGTGATTTTTTTCTCCTTTACGATTTTGACTGCCAATTTCAACAGGTTATCCTGCACCGATTTCGCTCAAATTTTGCCCACATGTTCCCGAGCGTTTACCATTTACTTGGTAAAAATTTCGAGTTAAAATACTGCACTGGTAGTGAGAAATACAGCAGAGAAAATGAGATCACAATTTTCAACATTCTTTCCATAATGTTTGACTACTGCGACAATTCTTCCATCAAAATTTTGGGAAACGTGGCAAATGGCAATACTGCTGTATTTTTCCGAATTGTAAACGACATTGGATTGTCTTTGTAGACCTTTTTCCTTCTCTACACCCCCAGAAAGAATTTGAGAGCCATCAAATCAGTGATTATGGCTCATCAGCTGAGGATGCAGCACTGATGAGGCGCGAGCAGCACTGATGAGAAATGAGACCATCTCCAAGCAATGCCACTAACCCTGTCAACGTTTTTTGGCTGATTATGGCTTAGGTTTCATCTTGCTGAAGCTACGGTATGTTGCTCTCAGGAAAGAGCCGTTGGGCTCCAAAAAGAGTCTTTCAATCCATTAGCAGTAAAAATTGGGTCGAAAATGCTCGAAATTGCAATTTTGAAAGTAAGGGGATAATTCTCATTTCCTGTACAGTATTTTAACTCGAAATTTTTACCAAGTAAATGGTAAACGCTCGGGAATATGTGGGTAAAATTTGAGCGAAATCGGTGCAGGGTAACTTGTTGAAATTGGCAATCAAAATCGTAAAGGAGAAAAAAATCACCCTGTATATGCCATATGGTACTGAACGCTCCATGTATACGCTTACCTATTGTATACGGAACCGAACGCTCCATGTATACGCTGACCTATTGTATACGGTACCAAACGCTCCATGTATACACTTACCTATTGTATACGGTACCGAACGCTCCATGTATACGCTTACCTATTGTATACGGTACCAAACGCTCCATGTATACGCTTTCCTATTGTATACGGTACTAAACGCTCCATGTATACGCTGACCTATTGTATATTTTACCAAACGCTCCCTGTATACGCTGACCTATTGTATACGGTACCGAACGCTCCATGTATACACTTATTGTATATGGTACAGAACGCTGCATGTATACGCTTACCTATTGTATACGGTACCGAATGCTCCATGTATACGCTTACCTATTGTATATGGTACCGAACGCTCCATGTATACGCTGACCTATTGTATACGGTACCGAATGCTCCATGTATACGCTGACCTATTGTATACGGTACCAAATGCTCCATGTATACGCTGACCTATTGTATACGGTACCGAACGTTCCATGTATAAGATTACGTATTGTGTATGGTACCGAATGCTCCATGTATACGCTGACCTATTGTATACGGTACCGAACGCTCCATGTATACACTTATTGTATATGGTACAGAACGCTGCATGTATACGCTTACCTATTGTATACGGTACCGAATGCTCCATGTATACGCTTACCTATTGTATATGGTACCGAATGCTCCATGTATAGGCTTACCTATTGTATATGGTACCGAACGCTCCATGTATACGCTGACCTATTGTATACAGTACCAAATGCTCCATGTATACGCTGACCTATTGTATACGGTACCGAACGTTCATGTATAAGATTACGTATTGTAAATGGTACCGAACGCTCCATGTATAAGATTACGTATTGTATGCGGTACCGAACGCTCCATGTATATGATTACGTATTGTATACGGCACTGAACTGACCCACAAATGAAGCGGAGGTGCTTTTTCGCTGGTTCTTTCACAGACAACTTTATAGATGTCTATACCTGTGTATTGAAGTGCGCTCACCTTGCTGGACCGCCAAATAGTCCATGCTTGTTGTAACGTTTTCTAAACTTCGCAATTATTTGTTTAGAAACAACCCTAAAGAGAGTTACAGATTCGGTTCTTTCCATTGTGTTGAGATCCATATTTCTGTTTGGGGCTATTTCTAAAAAACAAATTGCGCAGTTTGTCCATCCGTGGACCATTTTGCGGTCCAGCAAGGTGAGCCACTTCAATACGCAGGTATAGACATCTAATGTTGTATATTAGAGATGGGCCGAGACTCTCGGTCTCGGTGTCTCGGTCTCGGAAATCTCGGTCATTTTTGGCGATCTCGGTCTCGGTCTTGGTCTCGACTTTGGAATTTTCAAATTCTCGGTCTCGCAACTTTTAGGGCCTATTTTAGGCGAGACCGAGACTAGATTGAAATCGTGATTTCACAAGCAATTTCATGCATTTCCGCTGAGATTTTATCTGCTTATCATGAAAAAATTTCTCCTGCAGGGCGACTTTAGCCATGTAAAGTAGCAAATAGAAGTCAACCAACCACCTAGGTATTCACCACTGTTTTTGTCATCATTATTTTCATAGAAAACGACCACTGAAAAAAATGAAAACGAAATGCCATAAGGGAGCGTGTACAAATTACGTCAGGTGGTAGGGGAGGGGGGGCGCCCCCCCCCCCCACCCCCCCCCCCCGCCCCCATGTGGCGGGGGGGGGGGGGGGGGGGGGGGGGGCGCCACTACCACAATCTCACCCCCCCCGCCCCCACTTACATACATACTACACACCCTTATACTTAAGACACATACATACTACATTACTTAGTACATACACAACATGCTGTGTATTATACCATACATGCATGCATGCATGTATTATGTATGCATGTATTATGCATGCATTCATACACATACCACCATACGCATACGCGCTGACGGTGGGGGGGGGGGGGGGGGGGGCCTTTGGGCCAATTCTGACGCTATTCTGACGGTCGGGGGGGAGGGGGGGGGGTACCCATCCATTTCGGCTGAAAACCACCTGACGTAATTTGTACACGCTCCCTAAGTTTTCACACCAATACTTTAGTCTCGGTCTCGATCTCGGTCTCGGCAAAATTCCCTAATCTCGGTCTCAGAAAAAATTCTTAGTCTCGGTCTCGTTTTCAGCAACAATCCAGTCTCGGCCCATCTCTATTGTATATGAAAGAACCAGTGAAAAACACCCCCGCTTCATTCCATGGGACCGCTCCATGTATAAGATTACGTATAGTATTCACCTTGCTCCATAAGAGGAGGTGCCAAGGTGTCATTTTCGCCCTCCACACCGATTTTTGAGTTGCAGTTATCACACACGCAAAGCACGCCGAAGCAATTACTTTTTCAAAAATATACCAAAATTGCAAAAAAAGTAATTGCTTCGGCGTGCTTTGCATGTGTGATAACTTCAGCTCAAAAATCGGCGAGAAGGGCGAAAACGGCACCTCCTCTTATGGAGCAAGGCGAATACAGTACCGACCGCTCCATGTACACGTATTGTGTATATATACGGTACCGACTGCTATCTAGGGTCTTCATACAGGGCGATTTATTTCTCCTGAACGATTTTGATTGCCAATTTTCAATAGTTTACCATGTACCGAATTCGCTCAAATTTTGCAAAATGCTGCAGTGGTAGTGAGAATTACAGCAGAGAACATAAAATTGAAATACATTTCAACATTTTTACCATAGTTTTTGACTACTGCTCTCCATCAAAATATCGGAAAACATGGCAAATGGCAATGCTACTGCATTTTTCCGACTGGTAAGCGGCTTTGTAGACCCTTTCCGTCTTTGCACCCCCAGAAAGAATTCGGGAGTCGTCAAATCTGGTGATTGTGGCTCATCAGCTGATGATGCATGCAGCACTGATGAGGCATGCGCATCACGCGCACGCCAATGTTTCTTTGCCTGTTGAAGGCTTAGCTTCCATATTGCTGAAACTATTTGGTCATAGGGAAAGAGCCGTTGGGCTCCAAAAAGAGGCTTTGAATTTGAATCATTGATTTAGCAGTAAAAAGTGGGAAGAAAAATCTCGCAATTTTGAAAGGAAGGGCGTAATTCTCACTACCAATGCAGCATTTTTAATTCGAAATTTTTATGGCAAACGCTCTGGAATATGTGGACAAAATTTGAACGAAATCAGTGCAGGGTAACCTGTTGAAATTGGCAATAAAAATCGTTGCGACAGCCAAGCATCGTCACCTACGAATAACCGGTTCCCACCACTTTATGCAAACTCATCTACTCTACTCATATCACTTCAATATGCAAATACATACTACCTTGCACACCCACATACTAAACCCTATTTTTACCACTTCTACTATCTTGCGCCCGTAGCTCAGTGGACTAACGCGCTAACCGTTTAATTTTTCTTCCTCTAAAACCTCAATTCTATACGGTGACTGGGTTCGAATCCCGCCTCCCCCTCTCTTCTCTAAAACCTCAATTCTATACGGTGACTGGGTTCGAATCCCGCCTCCCCCTGCCCCCTCTTACCCGTATACGGTTACCGCCAATATACGGTACGCCTTCCTTCCTATAATCACTACTACGCCTCCTACTATTATTCCACAACACGTACATAAAAACACAACGTACGTAGGACCCTTAACTACCAGCAGGATACCCCCCTATACCCCCCTGTTGAGCGAATTAACCATTCTAGCCCTTACGGCTGAGGCCGTAAGGGCAAAAAGGCAGTAGGGGCAATGTTAATGACTAGTGACCAGTTATCCACCGTACTCACTGAGATAGAAGCAGTGGTAAACTCGAGGCCGCTTACGTACGTAGGAGAGGATGTGAGTGATGCAGTGGAAGTCCTGACGCCAGGCAAATTCCTCTCTCTGAATCCTAAAACAGGCACGCCAGTGGGAGATACGGATGTACTGGATGATCCTGAGTACTTGCCGACACGTAGCAGTGCACAGGAACTCTTGCTTACTTGGCTGAAGGGTCAGCGGCTCCTGGCGACATTTTGGGACAGGTGGAAGGAGTCGTACTTGCCGTTGCTCAGAGAGAGAGACACTCTGCAACACACACAGCCACATGCACGTACGATTCGTGAGCCAAAACCAGGTGAGATCGTACATATCAAAACGGACGCAAAAAGAGGCTCTTGGCCTCTCGCAAGAATCCAAGAATGCATACGCAGTCCGGACGGCGAGATTCGGGAAGTGAAGGTTAGACTCCCGTCTGGTAGGATTCTCGCACGTTCTCCTCGTATTCTGTATCCGCTGGAACTGTCGATGTTCCTTGGGGAGAGGCCGGGTCAAGTTTAGTTTAGAAACCCGGAAATTTTTGTTACGTATGTAAACAGCACAAGCTTCTCCGGTCGGTATAGTTATGGATTCTTCCTACTGGAGATGGAGATGGTGGAATAAAGCTAATGGCAGTTTTTAAAACTTCGCAGAATATTTGGCTTTGTGGTACGTACGTAACAAATGCACAAGAAATATAAATATTTCGTGTAAAACCAGTGGGTAGATTAGTCCCTCTGGTAGCCAGTCGGTTTGTCATTCTTACTCTTGCGAGCGCTGACAAGATGTCGGGTGAAGATAAGAGTAAGGAAATGGAAACTTCTCCTTCGCATGAGGAATATGAAGATCTTGCGATCAATAGCGGAGAACTGAAAGAATATTTCAAAACCTTGGCCCAGGAAGTTGAGAAGGCTAAGACAGACCCTGCCGCGTTGGGGAATCTCCAATCGCTTCTGCAGGAAACGATGGAGAAGTTGCCAGGGGATGAAGATGAGGTGATGGAGGAGGAAGAGTCCGCCAATCAACCGGCCTTTCTTCGTTCATTGAAGCGTGGCAATCGGGCCGGGAAAAGGAAACAGGAAGCGATAGCTGCCAATCAGGATGAGGGACCGGGTACTTCTTATCAAGGAGGATACGGATACGCTCCCAAGAGAGGTCGCGGTCAGGGCAGTAGTGACAGAGGAGGCGATCGCGGCCGTGGTAGAGGGGGTCGAGGCGGTCGTGGCGGCAGGGGACGCCGGGGCGGCGGCATAAACATCAGTGTCTACGGCGGGAAAATCTTCATGCCGAGAGTATGAATGACAAACCCTGGTTCCCTCGGAGTGTCAGCTCCGCTGAAAGATTATGTTCGTATGTATGTATCAGAAGCGGAGCGACCGTAGCCGAGGTGTATGTATGTAAGTAATATGGTTACCGTAGTAATACATGATATTTTTCTCTTTGATTTAAGAGTTGAAAGATGGCGACTACCGGAAAGAAGAAAGGAATGGATCGGAATGTGTTGCCTACGGGCCAGTCTTGTTTTTGGTGTTGCTTGTGAATGGTTGTTGAAATAAAGTATTTTATTTGTACGACTTCGTGTCTGAATTGGGCAAGCAATCAACTGGTGAATCCGTATTCTTGAAGCAACAGTCGTAATCATATGCTCAAGTTCTTGCAGCAGTATCAACTGAAGGTGTTCGTGCACTCGCCGTCGGTCCACATGTCCAACAAGTGGTAGCAGAGCGTGGTTACCACGGTAAGCGTGTATGATATCCCGGACGTAAAGTTGCGCTGTGTTGTGTGCTGCCGTGTTGTGTGCAGTACTTGTAGCGTGCAACTGATATTACTGCAAGATGGCGGCAGCTAAAGCTGAAAGCGAAGCGTCGTCATTGGATGAGCTGACTGCGTGTGGTCTCTGCCAAGTTTCGGAAATACAATACATGGATGTATGCTTGCGATGCGAGATCCTATGGTACCTCCTCACATCGTCCACACTCACCTTCTCCCATACTTCTCCACTATCTATACTATGCTACTTGTAAGGGCTTTTCATCCTGTTTGGCCCGACGGGACAAACAGCCGCCTATCTGAGCAGTCCGGCCAGTCTCGCCATTCCCCAGTTACCGCTCCCACCTCCCTATGCCACCGATACTCTCACCCGCACATCTGGCTACCATCTCTTATCGCCCTGCTCATCCCCTGGCCCCCTTCTTTGCCTCCGCCAACCCACCATACCGTACCTCGCACCTATCTAGACATATTCATTTTTCTATACGCAGCTTGTTCAGAGCTGTTTTGACTATGCCTACCACTCGCTCATAGATTCCTCCTTTCCAAGGAGACAGCTCGGTGATAAATTTCCAGGTGATTTTGCTACTGGTGAGGTACGAATTCACATCTGTGTCATGCTCAAGCTGTGTCCACAATTTCTCCATCGTCGATTTTGCCAGCTTGAATTGTGTGGCGTTATCTGACAGGAGAACATCCGGCACTCCTCTGCGTGCGACAAACCTCCTGAAAGCGGCCAGAAATGACTCTGCTGTCATGTCACCGACGAGCTCCAAGTGGACCGCACGGACAGTAAGACACGTGAAAACGCACACCCACACCTTCTGCGTATCAGTTTGTGCTGGGCCCGATTTGATTTTGATGTACAGGGGTCCGAAGTAATCTAAGCCAGTGTGTGTGAACGGGGCATGAGACTGTACCCTGCTTGCTGGCAATTGTGGCATGTCAGGCAGCTGAAAGGGTCCCCCGTGAAACGTACGACACTTCACGCATTTCTGCCTTAGATTCCATACCAAACTTCGGCCCTGCGGAATCCAAAACTCTTCTCGCACTCTACTCAACGTGTGCTTTGTGCCTGCGTGTTTCAGATTCTCGTGTGCATCTGTGACGATAAGCTTAGCGAGCCAGCTCTTTTTGGACAGGAGTTTGGGTGCTTTCTGGTTCTCGTCGCCTATCATATTCTGCATGCGACCGTAACACCGAATCACTCCATCCTCATCCAGACGTAAGCCCAACTTTCGCTGCAGTTTCGTTCGCAGTTTGGTGCCTGGATTTTCCTTCAGATTGTGCAGCTGAAAGGAGAAATATTTCGCTTGCGACCATCTTATCCACATGGCCTGTGCTTGACTAATTTCAGCCACTGTCAAGCTGCGATCTCCGTCTTCAGTCTGCTTCTTGGCTCGCTCTTTCGCCTGCTTCTTTTGCGCTCGAGTGCGAGGACGAACGTACGGTCCTTGTCTCTGCCTGTCCGCTCTACGCTTCTTCAAGCCAGAGATGAACCGACTACAGTACGCCGTCACATGCAGCAACTTTTGCAAGGAGGAGAAATTCTCTATGACAATACCATACGGAGTAGGTACGTCCACAATCTCATCCACTGTAGCTGCCAGTGTGAACTGTCCGTCACGTGGACGGCCTGTCTCCTCTGCACTCACGTCCTTTTCGATTTCAGGCGTAAGCTGCGGCACCTCCCAAGTTGGCCAAGTCTCCCTCGGTTGCAGACACCACTCTGGGCCATGCCACCACTGCTTGCAGCTCACCAAATCCAGCTGCGTAAGTTGCCCACGTGTCGCAATATCGGCCGGGTTCTCTGTGCCCTTGACGAAACGAAACGTCACGCCAGCTTGCCTGATTTCCTTCACGCGATTAGCTACGTACACTTTGAGTGCTTTCGAGCTGTTCACCCAGTGGTACACACACATCGAATCACTGTACACCACTGAATCGCGTATGTTCACATCCAGTTCCTTTTTCAGAAAAACGAGCAGTCTGACACCAATCAATGCCGCCAATAACTCCAGCCTGGGCACCGTCAGCTGCTTCTTTCCCATCGGCGCTACTCTGGCCTTTGCGAGCACCAAATTGGCCTTTACCTGACCCTCATACTCACATCTGAGAATCACCATCGCACTGTAAGCCATTGAGGATGCATCGCAAAATGCAATCAGATCATACGTAGGCTTCTGTTTACCTACGCCCTGAAAGCCCAGAAAGCGAGGAAAAGTGTGTTTGCTAATGGGCGTCAATTCTTTGGCAATTTCTGTCCATTCTGCTTTCAGCTCATCTGACAGCTTGTCATCCCACTTCTGCGTGTCCGTCGTCAACTTTTGGAAGAAGACGCGCGCTTTCAAGGTGATGGGAGCAAAGAAACCGAACGGATCGTACACTTTAGCTGCACCTTTCAACACGTCCCTTTTCGTGTGTACGTCCGTGATTTTTTCAGACTCACTTCCGCTTACCGAGAAAGTGTCCAGTTCTTTTCCCCATTTTACCCCGAGGACCTTTCCCTCTTCCGTACGGTCCTCCAGCGGCAGAAGGTTGACAAAAGCCTGGGAATTCGACGTCCACTGTCTGAGATTCATGGATGCGGACGCGAACAAACGCTTGGCAATGCGGTAATACTCGTAAGCTTCATCAACAGTATCCACGCCCAAGAGCACATTATCGACGTACACGTTATCTTTGATCTGCTGAGCTACTTTTCCTTCCAGCTCAGTTCCAGATTCCATGACCGTGCTCAAATGATGTGCGATCGTGCCCGCCAACAAGAATGGACTGGCTTTGGCTCCAAACGGTACGCGACAGAAACGGTACACTTGCAAGTTATCCTCTACCACCGGCATGCTCGGATCTTGAAACCACAAGAAACGAGTGAGGTCTCTGTCTGCATCATGTAGTCCTACTTGCAGAAATGCTTTTTCGATATCTGCTATCAATGCGATTTCAGACAAGCGCAGACGTGTAGTTGCCCCTACTAACACTGGCAACATCACTGGACCACGGCTCATACACTCGTTCAAGCTGGGCAAGGAACCGAGATGTGCTGAAGCATCCAGTACGACTCTTACCTTCGTCGTCTCTTTCTGCGGCGTAATCACAGGGTGGTGCGATATGTAATGCAACTTGTGCACACCATCAGTACGTTCGAGTGGCACCTTTTCTATCACACCTTTCTTTTCCTGGTCCGCAATGATATCCGTGTATTTCTTCAGCAAATCGGCGTCGTGTTGCAAGCGCTGTCTCGCCAGATTCTGGAAGCGTCC
>JASAMW010005312.1:0-17437 GCA_030247985.1 Epsilonema sp. ZAB3_2
TGGTGATGGTCAATTCGAATACAATACAGTACCTATACGTACGTACAGTAACTATATGTACCTACTGTGCTATTATGGCGGTAGCTGCTTTTGCGGGTTTATTTATGGCATTGCCTGCGGCATTTTTAGATGTGCAGCTGCTCTACAAATATGTGCAACACCATTCCCATGCATCCGAACCATCCACCAGCGAAAACTGCGATGACGCCACATGAACAAGCAGAAATTCGGTAAAATTCATTACCAAAACTGTCCAATGTATGTATGTATCAATTATTATGATTTAGCCTACCTAACTGCTGCGTAAAAATGAATTTCTTTTTCAGCAAGCATATGAAGAATCACGCAGTAGTCGGCTAGATCTTGAGATTGCAAAGGATAACTACAGGGTGTCCCACGTAAACCTACCTAACGATCCAGCCTTATTACTTCTGTATTACAGTAGATATCAAGCTCGAATTTTGTCCCCAGAAACCTAAGAATATGCCATTTGTTGTGGCAAAATTTGAGCCAAATAGGTCAACTAGGGATGAAATTACGAGCTTGCAAATTTGTGACTACGTTTTTCAACATTTTAAGGTCTCACACTATAGATCTCTGAGCCGTGGACTCCTGTACTACTACTGAAGTATCTGGTGATATCTAATTCCAGCTGTTTTCACTTCCTGACACCATACGATCATCCGTCTGCTTGTTTTCCGTTCGCTGTTTCCGCTCCAGCGCGCTCTCTGCGCTCGTCTTCGTACTATGCAGGGACAACTGTCTATGCATGGACTTCTTGATAAATTCGGTCCAGGCTCTCCTGAGCCAACGAAAGCGAGTTGAGAGGCGATCAAGATATCGATCGAAAGCTTGTTACACGATTTCTTTGACGCGCCATAGAGCGCCTCTTGAAACGGCCTCTACGTGGCGCTATTCTTAATTGAAACGATAACTTTTTCAAACACGTTTTTCTTGGATAACTTTGCGTAGAGGCAACGTAGAGAGGCGCCGCAGGTACCGATCGATTCCTCTCGTCAAGACGCGTTGAACGGTGTGCCACATGTTGACAAATACCCAGTGGTTCCTTCGGAACACCCAAATCGCATGGTTTTTGGGGCGTTCTTCGGCGTGTCGTACTGCGCCGAATACAAGAGCTTTGGCGCTGCCGTTTGGTGTACGTGTAGAGGAAGAATGATACTTTATTCACATTATGACGGATCACTTTTATCATGCGTACAACGGCTACGACGAAGCCTCAAAGTTGGCTCCGAAACTATAGTGTGAGACCTTAAATGAGTTGTGCCTCTATTGACCTTGACAGCTCCTTGAAGGCTGTTATGTGCAGTAAATCGCCTGTATTTTTGTATCCTTTCTATTCTGGACCGTGATGACGTTCAGCCATTATTGTTCCGCCATAGCCCATAAACGGCGCCTTGACGCATATATGCGTCATCATGGATTAGGATTGAAAACCAATTCTTTGGAAAAATCCAAAGAATGTTCAAAATCGTGTCATAGATTCTCAGAAATGAGCACATAGATTGTACAAAATGGTGGTCGAAAATGTTGAAAAAACTGCAAAGAATGAAATTTGCCCCAACACTCTCAATACGGAGTCATTCTTGATTTTTACCAAAAAACCAACTTAATCCATAAAATTTTCTTAATGTGTAGAGTGAATCGTTGAAGAATGAATCATTTTAAAACGAAGTGGTGGAGTAAATTCAATTCACAAAACTTGATACAATGTGTAGAGTGAATCGTTTAAACCTCGAAGATTGATGCGATACGTTGCATATACAAACATGCAGCAATGCATTGGTTGAATCTGTACACACAGCGAAGGTGGGCGAATCTTTAGTATGCCAAATTAGTGACCTAAATCAGTGGAATAGGTCCATAAATATTTTATTCTTTAGCAATGAACAGAAATGTTTTGTATAATAGGTAAGTTTGCATATTTTCTGTTGTCAGGGGTTGTAGCTCAGTGGTAGAGTTGCACACTTGGTAATCTCATAGCCCGTTTTCGACTCTCACACTGGCCCTTTTTTAAACGTTATGCAGTGCATTGAGAGAATCCATTGCAACCTTCTATGGCAGTGTATGGAGTCAATCCACCGCAATAAACTTTTATGTTGGGTGCACAACTTTTGCAGTTGCTTTCGCAATTGAAATGGCGGGCTGTGCATGGAGTCAATCCACAACAAATCCTGCGTGCTGCACAAGTTATGCAATTAATGGAGTTGGAGTAAAATGAGCAGCAAACAATTCATGCTACAAGTTGCATTATTTTTTTCATTATTGGCTATGCATGGAGTCAATCCATCCAATGAAAATACAAAGTTATTTTTGTAATTGGTGAAAAAAGATTTTTGGGTGAAATTTTATGCAAAAATTTTTTATAACTTTTTTCCAAAATTTTATTTTCAAAAATTTTCTAAAATTTAATTTTACTTTTTTATGGGTTACACAATCTTTGACTTTATGTGTTCAAAGAATTGATCTTTGAGTCAGAGAATCTACAGCTCCAAAACTGAGCTGTTGCGTTAAAGATAAAGAGCAAGTTTGCTTTGTTTAGTACACTGGAAAAAATCAACAAGAACAGTCTTTTACAATATATGTTGAATGATTCTAGACAAACATGCCTTCATTTACTCCACTCTTTCTTAAAAATCTATTCAAAACAGAATTTTTCCAATTGATTCCAGATCAGTTCTGAAGACTCAGACTTCTTTAAAGTTTGATTCCAGATTAGTTCAGAGAAGACTCAGACTTCTTCAAAGTTTTATTCCAGATCAGTTCAGAAGACTCCAGACTTTTTGTAAAGATTGATTCTAGATAAGTTCGGAATACTCCCGATTTTTTAAAGAAACATTCTTCTTTTCTGTTGAAAATACCAATAACGGATATTACATTACCTGGCATAGTTCTATATAGTCAAGCACCAAAAGTGACTCCAGCAAAGAATCAATCTTCGTTTTTCTGGCAAAGAACGATTAATTTTACATTAAAAATTGTTCATTCTATCAAAATTTCTATATGGATTTGTATTCTTGAGACCAGCTAAAGAACATAAGGTGTCCCCAAAAATGATGGATCACTATTCTTTTCGTACAAATTTAGGGCTAAAGAATGAAATTTGTCCCAAAACTTATGGATTACAGTGATAGAATTCAAAAAACCCCCGATGAAAGCGGTTAAAAAAACCTTGAGACAACTTGTAATCTATGACTGATCCATATGGATTATCAAAAATGGCGTTCAAGAATAATGAAAATAGCGACAAAGAATGATGAAAATGCATTTCATAGAATCTTTGAAAATCGCTTCAAAAATGGCCACTGTAGGCGCCGTTTATGGGATATTTCCATGTTGGATGAGCTGCTTGACCATGCTCAGCAGAAGATTTCAGTCCCAAAACCACGATCAGTGCGGAAAATGCGAAAAACAGGGTCCAAAATTTCCAAACTTGTAATTTCATCCTTAGTTGATCTATCTGGCTCAAATTTTGCCACAACAAATGGCATATTCTTGGGTTTCTGGGGACAAAATTTCATCTTGATATCTACTGTAATACAGAAGTTATAAGGCTGGATCTTTTAGGTAGGTTTACGTGGGACACCCTGTATACGTATATCAGCCGCAGCAGACTACTGTATTGTAGTATAAAATCATAGCGAAATAGCAAGATGACTATGCGAAGTGGAAGCAATAAAGGAATAGTAGTATGTTTATACCTACGTATGTACAATACGTACGGCAGAATCAAAATCTGCTACTGCGCCATCCTGAATAAAATTGAAGAACATACTACTCATCCGTGGAGGTGGGGTGCTAGCTACCGTAGTGCTGCTTACCCCACTCCTATGGAGAGAAAACGTAAATTGTTGTGTCCAAAAGATTGAGCCTTTTCATAAATTCCTTTGGTAGAAGCCAATAAAAGGGCTACGTACGCCAGGTTGACATAATTTTGCCTGCAGAATCATACCAAATTATACAGTACCAATCGAACGGCTCGTTTGAGGAATGAGACGAGAAGAGGCACAACATCCGGAGAGTTTGATTGAAACACCCTACAGTATACTGTATTAATTAGTGATCACACTGGAAAGTTTTCTTTACTAGGCATCAGCACCAGCAGAAAACAGCGGTCATACGCTTGTTTGTGTCTCCAGAAATCACACAAATTACTACTAAATGTACGTACACCATAGCCCTTCTGCACTGCAATTTTAACAGGTACAGTACTAAACATTTAGGGCATTCCTTCAGGCTTTTTTTCAGGCATAATGATCTTGTTGACCACAACGATTGGCTTCTTGATATTCCCAGGCTGCTCCATGGGCTTCTTGTCATCAATGGGCTTTTCAGGCATCTTTAACGGGTGTAGCTCTGCGCACAACTTTTGTTCACAGATGCTCAGTCCTTCTCTATTATGGGGTCCTGATATTATGTACCTACCTATGGTACCTACCTACGTCTGTCTGCACCTAGGGATACAGTTCTCTGAGCCGTGGACTCCTAGACTACCGGCACATATAGACTACTGCGTGTAGTCGTATACAAGTCTTACTCATACAATCCAAATTCCAGCTGTTTTTCATCCGTCTTCTTCGTTTCAGTTCGCTGTTTCCGCTCCAGTGTTCTTTGGCGTGTCGTACTGCGCCGAATACAGGAGCTGTGGCGCTGCAGTTTGGTGTACGCATAGAGGAAGGGTTGTTCTTTATTCAGGTGGTACGTCATCACTTTTATCTTGCGTACAACGGCTACGAGGAAGCTTCAAAGTTGGCTCCGAATCTATATATCCTGAGACCTTAAAATGCGATGTCAGGTAGTATTGAGAATTGCGCGGACAGGGGGGTAATTTTCAGTTTTGCGTTGATGACATGAGTTGATAGCCCAACTGATTTTACGTATTTTACAAAAAGACCGGGTCGAAAATTCCCACCCAGTCCTGAGATACAAGGCCTCAAATTTGACCACAATTTGACCCTGATTTTCACTTTTTTCACACAAAAATGGGGGTAAATAGCCCCACAATGGGGGTAAATAGCCCCACAGTAGGGCTTTGGGGCTATAAATTTCCATGCACATAGGGATCTCGTCCAAATAGAGGGGAGGAATTCACCCTTTTTCGCCCCCTAGTTACCCTGAAATAGGGTACCTGAATTCAGGTAAAAACCGTGAATTCATGGGCGAAAAAGAAAGTTTTAGGGGGCGAAAAAGGTGCCTGATTTCAGGGTTCTGTAATGGACACCTCTCTTTGCCGGTCCCATTATGCAAGCAAGCTCTCGCAGTCGATGGAACCTGTCAAAAGTGATTTGTTGTTTGTGCGCAGTGGTGCTCATAATTAGTACAGTATGTATGTACGTGCGTACGTATTGTTTGTATGGGGGCGAGGGAGAAGCGAGGGAATGGAGGCTTGGCCTGCTGGGAACTGAGACGACGTGTATGTGTAACGCGAAGGGCGAAAACTTTTTATTGCTTGTCAGATAAGACAGGGCCAGGAGACGCAGCCAGTTCCCTTGCGTAATGAAAGGGAGGAAGGAAGGAACGAGCTAGAGTGAATTAGGGGGCGAATAAAAGCCGTGAATTAGTGGTTCGGCTCATTTTCGCCCCTGAAATCAGGACAGGAAGGATGATTTTTCGCCCCTGAAATAAGGTTGTTTCGTCCCCGAATTAGCCCTGAAAAAGCTTTTTAGGGGTTTAGGGGGCGAAAAGGGGTGAATTCCTCCCCTCTATTTGGACGAGATCCCATAGACCCTATGGGAGTACATGTTCAGACAAATTTTGAGCCCTCTAGCCCTCTTGCTTCAGGAGTTAAAGCTGTTTTTGCTGAAAATCCGAAAATTGGAATTTTTCCATAATTTTCAAAATTTTGAGAGAGTTAGTCCGTGTGCCCGCTGTTTTATTTCTGAATATTGTAGAGCAGAAAATTTGCTACAAGATAGGCTACATTTGAAAAGAAAGTCACTAATGGGAAAATTGCACAGCAAGGCCTCAAAGAGTGGCGAGTAAGGGTTTTATTTAAGAGAGTGTGTTTTTTCGATTTTTCAAGATAAATCAACAGTATTACGAAAACTCTCTCCTCAGAAGTAGCCTATCTTATGTAAAATTTGATGTAGATTTCTAAAAAAATATTTTTGACCCCAAAAAAGTTAACCCCTAGCATAATCTTACAAAAGATGTAATTGTTTGACAATTTTTGAACATTTTTGGGGTAGGGTTAAATTTTTTTAGACCAACAACAATTTTTTTGAAATCTACATCAAATTTCACATAAGATAGGCTACTTTTGAGGAGAGAGTTTCCGTAATACTGTTGATTTATCTTGAAAAATCGGGAAAACGCACACTCTTAAAACCCTTTACTCGCCACTCTTTGAGGCCTTGCTGTGCAATTTTCACATAAGTGACCTTCTTTTCAAATGTAGCCTATCTTGTAGCAAATTTTCTGCTCTACAAGATTCAGAAATAAAACAGCGGGCACACGGACTAACTCTCTCAAAATTTTGAAAATTATAAAAAGTTCCAATTTTCCGATTTATTTCAGCAAAAGCAGCTTTGGGCCCATGGATATATCACGTGACGCCCCAGGGGGGGGGGGGGGGGGGTCGGCCAAACGTCACGAAAGCGTCACGTTTAGTGGGGGGGGGGGGGGGGGGGGGGGTACGGCCAAACGTCACATAAACTTACCGATTTGCTACTACAGTACATATACAGCCAGACCCAACAGCAAAATACCGATATTTGACTTTGCTTTTCAAGTAGCCTTTTTGAAAAGCAAGCTAAAGCAAAGTCAAGCAGACGAAAATGGTCTGCTTCTTCAAAAGCAGGTCAAAAGCAGAGAAAAGCAGCCACCCAAAAAATTTGCTGCTTCGTTGACAGGTTGCATAATTGCCCTAGTTTCTCGCTTCCTCTCTCCTCTCCCAAAAGCACAGGCAAGTGAGGTGTGGCGCATCTTTGTTTGCTCTTGGCCCTCCCTCTGGCTAGCCACACGCCCTGCCACACGCCCTGTAGTAGCAACACTGTGTGCTGTACATAAGGCTTCTCGTCTGGACAGGTGTGTGTATGCGTCTCCTGTTCCTCTGAGGAGGTACTACTACATTACATACATACCTCTTGTATGTACACATTCGTGAAGTAATAGCCTACCACTACAAACTACACTTTTACGTACATACATAGTAGGTACAGTATGTGTAGGTATAGGTACAATAAGGTAAGGTATAAGGTACACCAACCTTTATGCAGAAAGTGTGGACAAGCAAGGACACAGCTTGGGAATGAACACAGATAAACGGAAGAACTCGTGTTGTACCTATGCGATAGGAAAGTGAGTGGAAGGAAGGTGGGAGCGAGGGAAGCGCTTCACCCCGCCAGATGGGTCTCGGCTCAGGTTTCAGTGCCCTGGGCGAAAAATGAATAAAAGCAGAGAAAAGCAAACCTTGAAAAGCAGATTAAAGCAGACAAAAATAGCTGTCAAGCAGACAAAAATGAGATGCAACTTGGCAGCAAAAGTCTAAAATAGAGAAAAATGGCCCTATCCTACAACATGGGGCGATTTTGGCTTCTTCAAAAGCAAAGTAAAGCAAAGTCAAATATCGGTATTCATGTTGTGGGTTGTACTGTACCTACATTCATCATACATACTTGCCATTGTACATATACCTTACATACTTGCCATTGCGCTTGTTATCTATTGGTGATGGTAGGTATTTATTGTTTCATACTGCATAATACGTACTCCCAGACATTGATTGCCTTGTTGCTGGATTACGAATAAATATATGGTACTCTACTGTACACATTTCCATACATACGGTGCCACTGTGGTATATAATAGCGTCACGTGACGCCACTGGGGGGGGGGGGGGGGGGGGGGGGGTAGGCCCAAGCGTCACGAAAGCGTCACATTTTGGCACAGGGGGGGGGGGGGAGGGGGGGGTCGAGCCCTGCTACAAAGCGACACGGGATCTGTGTTTCCACCCTTTAACTCCTGAACCAAGAGGGCTAGAGGGCTCAAATTTGTCTGAACATGTACTCCCATAGGGTCTATGTATGTGCATGCAAATTTATAGCCCCAAAGCCCTACTGTGGGGCTATTTACTCCCATTTTTGTGTGAAAAAAGTGAAAAATCAGGGTCAAATTGTGGTCAAATTTGAGGCCTTGTATCTCAGGACTGGGTGGGAATTTTCGACCCGGTCTTTTTGTAAAATACGTAAAATCAGATGGGCTATCAGCTCACGTCATCAGCAAAAACCTGAAAATTACCCCCCTGTCCGCGGTACTGTACAGCAATACTGAATCCTTTCCAGACATCGCGCTTTAATCAAACTGAAATCAGAACAACCGAGTGAACCTGCAGGCAGCAGGAGTGGTAGGGTGGTAAACAACAATTTATTCTCATATTCTGGAATATCAATATAAAATAGCTTGTTCGAATAACAGTAAAACGGCAATATTTTGGAATTGGAAAACTGTACGGACCTATCATACCATACACTCATACAGAGCGCACCAACATAGAGGAAAAAATTGCTTAAAATCTTACTTAAATTATACCTACTTTTACTTAAATTATTGGGCCCATACTTTTTCTTAAACTAAAATAATAAAAGTATGAGGTCATACTTTTACTGATTACATAAATTATTTAGCAGAAGCTTACTTTAAGAACCTATTATGCAGGTCTATGTACATAATTTATTGGATTCCATCTTGGTTTGATTCCCCTTGGCGTCTCCTTGGTCTCAAGCGCCACATGCTTTCCCGCATGCCGCAATTTCACTTGCACTGCATTTTTTGCACTTCTTCATGCCGCCTCCCGGGTGGCACTTGCACTTAGAACGGGCCCGCTTATGTCGATGAAGTCGCGAAAGCATGTCTATGGTGGCGGCTAGAAAAGCTAAGAATTTGTCCAGGTGAGACTCTGACTGTGTCGGATATATGCAGATCTCCGATTTTAACGATACCTAGCTCACTTTAAAGAGCGTTAAAAATGGAGTCGAATGGGCGTAATATCAGCTCTGTAACCCTTCGCGAAACAGAGATTCGGCCTTTGACAACTTCCGCATCGTCGGCGCCACTTTGGTCACTCAAAATTTGGACTCCAGTAGGGGACTCCGCTAATTCTGCTTCTTTTTTGACGCTCTTTTTTGTAAATTGAAGCTGAAACATTGGGAAATTCAGCGCATGCCTTACCGTAGCCATAAGATACATGCCTAGTGAGATATTTGCAAATACAGGGTGTTTCTTTCGTCAAAAATTTGATTCCCAAAGCCTATCTTTAGCACCATGTAACTTCTTGCCCCAACCATCTACAGAGGTGGCAGTAGGCTCGTTCGACGCGCCTTAATCTGCTCTTTAAGATGGTGTGTAGCAACCCATTTCCAATACACGCGTTGCTGAGTTACAGGGTGTTTTTTTTGGGATTTCTATTTAAAACGTATAACACTGTTAAAAAAATTTCGCTGTATTTCGCACATCTGACCCAGTTTTTCATGCTGAATCTTATGAGCTTATTCCCATTGCTCTAGGTTTAACCATTAGCGAGATACAGTGACTATAAGTGGGGCTTTCACAAATTTTCCTGTATTAAAGGGGAACTTTGGGCGGAAAGTTCGAGGTAAGCCTGCACGGATCATTCGATAGAGCATTTAAGTGCTGCAAAACGCACTGAGTCCCATCCCTCTACGTTGCGTCGTTCTTGAGTTACAGGCAAAAACTGATCTGTGAACGGGAAACTCAACTTGAGAGCATGTAGCTCGCTAACCATTGCATCGATCGGAATAATTTTGCTACCACCATGTGCTCCGTCTTGCGTTCTACCTTTTTGTTGTATAAAGATTTGCTGTATCTTCACTGTATGTGGCATGGGAAGCCAAAAAACGTGTGTCCTTGCGCAGTTTAGCACATATGTATATTTCATGAAATGTACAAAATGTGCTAAACTACGCAAGGACACACGTTTTTTGGCTTCCCATGCCACAAACAGTGAAGATACAGCAAAACTTTATTCAACAAAAAGGTAGAACACCATAGGAGCACACGGTGGTAGCAAAACTATTCCGATTGGTGCAATGGTTAGCGAGCTACGTGCTCTCAAGTTGAGTTTCCCATTCACTGATCAGTTTTTGCCTGTAACTCAAGAACGACGCAACGTAGAGGGATGGGACTTGGTGCGTTTTGCAGCATTTTTTATGCTCTATCGAATGATCCATGCAGGCTTATCTCGAACTTTCCGCGCAAAGTTCCCCTTTAAATCAACTTTTTCCAATTAGACCAATACATGGACATATGGCATGCCATTCGATTCGTCTTGACAAGATCTATCGAATGGTTACCCTATTATCATGCTCGGGCTCCATTCACATCGTGAAAAAACGCCAAAAACCGATTTCTAACACCAATCTGAAGGCATTTTTGGCTCTAATAAGCGTATTGACTCATACATTTGGATGGTATGGACATTTTTCTAAAGCTCATTTTTAAGTGCCATTTAGTTAATCCAAAAAATTTTTACATTAAAACTTTATGGCTTACTAGAGCCAAAAATGCCTTCAGATTGGTGTTAGAAATCGGTTTTTTGGCGTTTTTCACTATGTGAATGGAGCCCGAGCATGATAATAGGGTAACCATTCGATAGCTCTTGTCAAGACGAATCGAATGGTATGCCATATGTCCATGTATTCGTCTAATTGGAAAAAGTTGTTTTAAGGCAGGAAAATTTGTGAAATTCCCACTTTTAGTCGATGTATCTCGCTAATGGTTAAACCTAGAGCAATGGGAATAAGCTCATAAGATTCAGCATGAAAAACTGGGTCAGATGTGCGGAATACAGCGAAATTTTTTTAACAGTCATACTTTTTACATAGAAATACCAAAAAAACACCCTGTAACTCAGCAAAGCGTGTATTGGAAATGGGTTGCTACACACCATCTTAAAGAGCAGATTAAGGCAAGAAGAGCCTACTGACACCTCTGTATATGGTTGGGGCAAGAAGTTACATGGTGCTAAAGATAGACTTTGGGAATAAAATTTTTGAACGAAAGAAACACCCTGTATTTGCAAATATCTCACTAGGCATGTATTGTATGGCTACGGTAAGACATGCGCTGAATTTCCCAATGTTTCTGCTTCAATTTACAAAAAAAGAGCGTCAAAAAAGAAGAACAATTAGCGGAGATATGGCCATATCCCCGACTGGAGTCCAAATTTTGAGTGACCAAAGTGGCGCCGACGATGCGGAAGTTGTCAAAGGCTGTATCTCTGTTTCGCGAAGGGTTACAGAGCTGAGATTATGCCCATTCGACTCCATTTTTAACGCTCTTTAAAATGAGGTAGGTATCATCAAAATCGAAGATCTGCATATATCCGACCCCCCATACAAAGCGTCAGAATTTCTCCTGGACAAATTCTTAATGATTGGCAAGAGACACAAACAGTACGTAGTTAGTTAGTACTGTAAGAAGGTACGTATTGCACCAGTGGTCCCATAATTTATACCATCCCAAAATAAGTCTATCGTACACACATACCGTACGTGGTATTGGTATAGCCGCGTAGGTATTTTGCCTAAAGTTTCGTGTACAGTAGACGACATCAGACGGGACAACTTACTCGTACCGAGCATATTGATCTTTCGTGTTGAAACATAAGAACCGATGAGTACGGACCGACTATAACTCCCACCTGCTAAGCAGGCTAACCGCGTGAGTACTTTTACTCGGACCGAGCATCTTCTCGTCACTTGCATACGCGCGTTCACACGAGCTATGACATTTTCGTGCCGAGCAAGGTGCGAGAATGTGCGAGAAGGTGCGAGTTGGTCGCTGCTACTGTACCGTTCAGATGAGAAGATGCTCGGTATGAGCAAAAGTACTCACGCGGGTAGACTGGTTAGCAGACGCAAGTACAGTCCGACCTTATTCGTGGTTCTTCTGTTTCAGCATAAAATACAGATTTGCTCGGTCCGAGTAAATTGTCTCATGTGCTGTCGACTACTGTCGGCTTCGAAAAATCTTACAAGGACGCCCAGTAGCCGTGCAGCCTCCGTCATCGCACTGTCCGCTTATGCAAGCAACCAATAGAGAAGTGACCAGTACGAAGGTGACCAGGTTTGAGAACATGCTCGAAGTTGATTGGTTGAAGAGAGAAATTACCAACGCGATCACACGCACACGCACTGTCTATGAAAAGACGGAAAACGGTTTGGGCGACAATTTTGACAAACCGACAAAACTCGAAATCGACTGATGGTCGCTCAGGTGTTCGCTGCTTTTGTACCTATTAGGTGCTGTTCGAGTCGTGCGTAGGTGGTTACACTGGTTGGTTACATAGTGGTTGGTTTAGGGATACCAAAAATATATATTCTTTCTTTGAGGGAAGAATGTCCGACTGCGCGAGATTCGCCCCAATTATTTGGGTTTTTGAAATATCCAAATATTTGGATATCCAATTATTTGGGTTTTACGAACCCAATTGGGTTTCACGAAACCAAATAATTCGATATCCAAATATTTGGATTTTACGAAACCAAATAATTGGGTTTTACGAAACCAATTAAGGTGGATACGGACCCTTTCCAAAATAATAGCGGGGTTGGGCACGGGCACATTATGAAACATCAAGGGGAGGGTGACTGGATGAAACGTCAATGTACTCAGAGGCAACTTCTACTGTGGCATAAAACATCAATCTCAGCAGTTTACCCGTTAGTGTGGGTTTCTCGACGTTTTCTTTCGTTGAACAGAGTATACCATAGTAAACAGGCTATAATGAGGTCCTATCTTCATCGATCGTCGTACTGCGCCAAATACAAAGCTTTTGGGCCGCTCTTTTTATGTATGGATAGACCTAGGTTGGGTCTACTATGAGAGCAAAACTGCATGTTTGTATCTGTCCTGTAGCGAGCGCAGCAGCTGCTCAAAGTTGGGTCGGAAAGACTCCGTATCTACCTTAAGCTCCTTTTGAACTTTCTATTTCACCAAATAATGAACCAAATAGTAACCTGCAGCTCATTTGAAAGAGGAAAAGTTCACGGAATCGATCGATTACAGTACTGTATTATAGGTATATACAGGGTGTCCCGAAATAAACCGGCCACCTTTCCGTGCATGTAACTCTGGAACGACACTTGAGATTTTCATGCGGTTTTTTTGTCTTGTAGCCAAGGCTTTAACTGAGATCTGTACAAAATTTTAGCTTCGTACGCCCAGTGGAAGGTGCTAAAACACCTTCTTTCTCCGGCGGTCAAAAACGAGGGTTTTTCTAACTGGTAGTGCCGATTTAGTGGTCTATTGTGCATGGGTCCAAGACATAGTTAGCATAATTACGTTCAGTCGCGCCAAATCGCATGTTTTTGGGGGTGTTTTTGAGACGTCGTACTGCACCACATACAAGGGCTTTTGCGTCGCTCTTTTTTTCTATGGATAGACCTAAGTTGGGTCTACTATGAGAGCAAAACTGCATGCTTGTATGTGCTGTGTGGCGAGCGCTGTTGTAGCTGCTCAAAGTTGGGTCGGAAAGAGTCCGTATCCACCTTAATTGGGTTCTTAAAAATCGATTATTTACGAACCCAAATAATTGGGTTTTACGAAAGTTATAACCAAATGTTTGGATATTTCAAAAACCCAAAAAATTGGGGCGAATCTCGCGCAGGGATCAGGGATGCTCGTTTCCTTAACACTACGTCGGACATTCTTCCCCCGAAGAAAGATTATATATTTTTGGGATTACGTATCATACATTTCTTCTTCGCGTCATCGTTTCGGAACGTCAGAAGCAAATTATCAAATCATGCACAATATTATATTATTATGAACGGAAAGCGCAAGCTTGCTACGTATGTATGTTTAGGGTAGCTTATTCACAGTCATTCTTTCCTACTCTGTGCAATGTGCATGTGTCATAAATATCATTTTGCGATGCTCTTTTTTCTACCAATTGACGCTTGCGTCACCACAGTTACTCACTGAAACTCACAGTCATACTTTTTCTTTGTGATTTTTAATGTCTTGTGCTCTCATGCGTCTCACTTTCTCATCCCACGACATTTTGATAGTGTGTAAGACAACGCCCAGTATAGTTGAAGTTTGATCGGTGTCGATAAGCTGATTATTATTTGGTAGTCAACGACCACTCAAAAGTCTTCGCTCAAGTGGTGACCGGAGTACCGGACCCCGGACTCAGAGGCAATTTTACGCAGACACGCGCGACGTACAGAAGAAGCAGCAACGAGCACCATGCTCTCCGGTTTGTTCACGTTCTGTATCACAGTGATGCTCTGTGGTGGTGGTATGTCATTGGCTACGCCTTACCTGCAGCCGTTAGGCTACGATACATTAAGATTCAGGGCGATCCCATGGAATAATCGAGTTCTAGAAGTTTTCGCACCCTGGATCGGCACTCTTCCCGATAACGCGTAAGCAAAAACAAGAACCGGCATGCACATTGCAAAAATGTACCCAAATATGCAAAACACTGTTATTCCAACGTCAGCGCGCACTATACGTACGTACAAATAAGGTACGGCCGTAATGGGTCGTTGTGATGTTTGTGCGGAAACGCTGCACCTACGATGTAAGGTAATTACAGTAGTATTCCCCCACCTGATTATCATAGTATTACAATACTATTGTCCTATCCCTATGTCCGGTGTCAAACTGGTGTTGGTAAATTTTTAGTGGAGTTTTCCTGATTCAAGACGGTGGTGTTCTTATGAAGGCTTCCGATATTCCTGTCAATGAGTTGAGAGATAACTGCCAGCCACCATCTAAGAATAGTCTCTGCTTTTTGCATCTTCACCATCCAATAGGGCTGAGACGTCTCAAGGTATTGTTCTTGTAATGTCTGCAATTCTATTCATGCCATACTTAGCCCGCAGTTGTTTTGTTACGTTTCGCGGATAGATACTAGATATATATCACAATGCACGGCCGTCTGAATATTTTTCGAAGCTCCGGCGTCTATGCAAAATTTTCCACGCTCTGTCCATGGCTTTTGTACTTTGATTATTTTGATTTCCACAACAGTACAACATTACCGGGTACCGTATTTATCGGTCTTTTACAATTTAGCTGAAAATTAAAATGCGGGATGGGTCATTCATGGAATCCAAGGAGACAACAATGCGAATTTGTAAGCAGAACCCAGCCGGTTCTATTTTTAAATTAACATCAGCATGGTTTTCTAAACACAATTAAACCAAACGCAAATAATTAAAACGCGATGTCTGGAAGGATTCAGTATTGCTGTACAGTACCGCGGACAGGGGGGTAATTTTCAGTTTTCTGCTGATGACGTGAGCTGATATTACTGATTTTACGTATTTTACAAAAAGACCGGGTCGAAAATTCGCACCCAGTCCTGAGATATAAGGCCTCAAAGTTGAGCACAATTTGACCTTAATTTTTCACTTTTTCATTCTAAAATGGGGGTAAATAGCCCCACAGTGGGGCTTTGGGGCTATAAATTTGCACACACATAGACCCTATGGGGGTACATGTTCAGACAAATTTTGAGCCCTCTAGCCCTCTTGGTTCAGGAGTTAAAGCTGTTTTTGCTGAAAATCCGAAAATTGCAATTTTTTCATAATTTTCAAAATTTTGAGAGAGTTAGTCCGTTTGCCCGCTGTTTTATTTCTGAATCTTGTAGAGCAGAAAATTTGCTACAAGATAGGCTACGTACATTTGAAAAGAAAGTCACCTATGGGAAATTTTCACAGTAAGGCCTCAAAGAGTGGCAAGTAAGGGTTTAGAGTGTGCGTTTTCCCCATTTTTCAAGCTAACTCAACAATATCACCGATACTCTCTCCTCAAGAGTAGCCTATCTTATGTAAAATTTGATGAAGATTTAGGAAAAAATATTTTTGCCCCCAAAAAAGTTAACCCTACCCCAAAAATGTTCAAAAATTGTCAATCAATTACATCTTTTGTAAGATGATATGCTAGGGGTTAACTTTTTTGGGGGCAAAAATACTTTTTTCTAAATCTTCATCAAATTTTACATAAGATAGGCTACTTTTGAGGAGAGAGTATCCGTGATATTGTTGAGTTAGCTTGAAAAATGGGGAAAACGCACACTCTTAAAACCCTTACTTGCCACTCTTTGAGGCCTTGCTGTGAAAATTTTCCATTGGTGACTTTCTTTTCAAATGTAGCCTATCTTGTAGCAAATTTTCTGCTCTACAAGATTCAGAAATAAAACAGCGGGCACACGGACTAACTCTCTCAAAATTTTGAAAATTATGAAAAAATTCCAATTTTCGGATTTTCAGCAAAAACAGCTTTAACTCCTGAACCAAGAGGGCTAGAGGGCTCAAAATTTGTCTGAACATGTACCCCCATAGGGTCTATGTGTGTGCAAATTTATAGCCCCAAAGCCTCACTGTGGGGCTAATTACCCCCATTTTAGGGTGAAAAAGTGAAAAATAAGGTCAAATTGTGCTCAACTTTGAGGCCTTATATCTCAGGACTGGGTGCGAATTTTCGACCCGGTCTTTTTGTAAAATACGTAAAATCAGTTGGGCTATCAGCTCACGTCATCAGCAGAAAACTGAAAATTACCCCCCTGTCCACGCAATTCTCAGCAATACGTAACTGAACGAAGTAGACGCAAAAAAAGAATATCTGTATAAAACTTTTGCATAGGGCGCACAGAGCACACACGCAATACTATAGTCCATCAAACGAGAGTTGTCTTGTGCCTTTATTTTTTGCAGCACGGTACAGGCTCAACAGAGTTCATGCAAACAAACCATAGTGGAACGTCTGTAGTACATACTCGTGTTTCCTCTAGCATTGCGTCGTCCAGTCGCCGTTTTAAAGGTCGGTTTGTCCGTCCGTCGGTAGCTTCTTTCTGTCGAACGATAGGTTGATTGACGGGTAAAGTGATTTGTAGACGAAGTCAACAAGGCGATATCTGAATAAAACAAAACATTTTGGCGCTTCTACACGTGAAAAACTTTGGCAACAACAAGTACAGTCACCCACTTTTTCAGCTTTCGATTGAAGAGAAAATTAGCAGGCTTGACATCTCTGTGCACAACTCGATGTGAACTAAGATAAGCGAGCGCTATCAGCAGATTCTTCATGTAGTCTAGCAGTTCGTTTGCAGTGCACGAAACCACGAAGTTATTCGAAAGAGTCAGCCTCCACATAGTCCATAAGCAAGAAAAAGTTCTGCTCATGAACTAGCACTGCCTCAGGGCCGATAATGTTGTGCGTTTCAAATACTTGAACAAAAATGCATAAGTACAAGTAGAGCCATGGGTGCAGTACCTACTTACCCACAAAGTGATGTAGAGCATGTTACGTACCGTACATGCTACATAGTACATATACACGCTTGCAGCGTCAATACAGGCTCATTCACACCAGAGACATGCGCGGCCTTATGTTCGGCGTTCCATGGCTCGGTGCTATAAAGACATGGACAGCCATGATTATGTCT
>JASAMW010005313.1:0-17663 GCA_030247985.1 Epsilonema sp. ZAB3_2
TTAAAATGCGAGGTCAGGTGTGCTTGAGAATACCGTGGACAGGGGGTAGAGTGCCGGAATGGCGATACCGACACGGATCGATAGAGGAACACATGACGGATCGAATGCAAGAAATCGCATTCGAATCCGTCCACAAATGACGGAGATATTCACGCTCAAAGTCGAGCAACCCCGTTTTTTCATGATTTTTCACCTTTTCAGGGGTAATTTGCCCCACAGTGGGGCTAGGGGGCTCAAATTTTATACAGAACTACTACTACTGGGGGTACATGTCCATGCAAAATTTGAGCGCTCTAGGTGCTCTGGTTCGTTAGTTATAGCGCCCGTTACCATAATTCAGCGAAAAAACTCAAACCATTTCCAACCGTAATATGGCGCGGAAATTTTTTCCTTTCCGTGTGCCCGCTGTTTTTTTCGGTCAATTTGTAGCCCCAACTCTCCTCTTCAAAATGAGGTACCTGCCGACAAAAACGTACCTATGGGAAATTTGACTAGGACGCGCCGGAAGGTGGTCGGATTGAGTGAAAATCGCCAAATCTGGCGATTTCAAAAGCGCGCGTTTTCCACAAGTGCGCGTTTTCCGCTATTGTTTTTTTTCGAAATTCTTGCAGAACGCCAGGCGTATCCCCTCTCGACCCACCTGTTTGAGGGACTCGATGTGTTCGCGTCCGTCCGTACATATGTACGTACATACGTAACGTACGTACATAGTAAAAACGATTGCGATGACGCAACAAATGGATAAAGCATGGATCGAGGGTGGATGGTGGCATAATGCACATGTACATACGTACGTACTAACTTCTAATTGTGATGGATCCGATGTCTTCGTTGTAGAGTGTGAATACAGAGCCAAATAGCAGCCATGGTGAACGGGAAAGTTATTTGAGCAGCAAATAGCATCGCAGATGAGCAGATAGCGCCTGTATGCACGTGTAATACAGGGTAAAACGGGGTAAATCAGGTGAAAAATGGAAAACCCAGCAGACCATCCGAAATATTTCTGGAGAAGTCCGGCGTACTGCAAGAATTTCGAAAAAAAACAATAGCGGAAAACGCGCACTTGTGGAAAACGCGCGCTTTTGAAAACGCCAGATTTGGCTATTTTCACTCAACTCAGCCACCTTCCGACGCGTCCTAGTCAAATTTCCCATAGGTGCGTTTTTGTCGGCAGGTACCTCATTTTGAAGAGGACAGTTGGGGCTACAAATTGACCGAAAAAAACAGCGGGCACACGGAAAGGAAAAAATTTCCGCGCCATATTACGGTTGGAAATGGTTTGAGTTTTTTCGCTGAATTATGGTAACGGGCGCTATAACTAACGAACCAGAGCACCTAGAGCGCTCAAATTTTGCATGGACATGTACCCCCAGTAGTAGTAGTTCTGTATAAAATTTGAGCCCCCTAGCCCCACTGTGGGGCAAATTACCCCTGAAAAGGTGAAAAATCATGAAAAAACGGGGTTGCTCGACTTTGAGCGTGAATATCTCCGTCATTTGTGGACGGATTCGAATGCGATTTCTTGCATTCGATCCGTCATGTGTTCCTCTATCGATCCGTGTCGGTATCGCCATTCCGGCACTCTACCCCCTGTCCGCGGTACTGTACAGCAATACTGAATTATACCAGACATCGCATTTTAAAACATCTGGGAGCGGAAAAGGAGCGAGTGAAAAGAAGAATTGACAACAAATGACGTCGACAACCTCGTAGGCACCGATCCAAGCCTTCACAAAATAGCGCGGGGTCGCGATCAGCCAACCCAATCGCGTTACCGCATATCGTAAATGTTTTGTGACGTGACGGAGTGTTTGAATGTACAATGGCACGCAACCTTTTAACTTTACCTTGCATTTCTTGTATGTAGGAGGCGTACAGTTCCCCCTGATGGGCCTACGCCCTGCGTCGAGCGCCGTACAGCAAGGCCCAGCTCAGTGTCAGCCTGGGGCTCATTCGATAGGTCCGAAGACGGAGGAGAGCCAGCGCCACCAGCTGTACGTCCTGCATTTCCCCATTCCCCAGGACGAGAGCTACAGGCACGAGTGCAACCAGCGTCACACCCTCCTGTTTCAGTCCGCCGCGAGAGAGGCGCAGAAAAATGCCATTCGAAAGGTATCTATGATTTGAGCTCCTCGTGTAAGCTTTTTATCGGGCGTACGACGCAGCTTGTATTTTATTTGTCAACTGTGCTACAGGTATGCGCGCTGTTCGTACGAAATCCACTTGATGCTCTGATTAGTACTTTCACCGTTTCCTACTTTTCCAGGTTTGTACAGTAGCCACTTCGTACTTTGTTCATTACGTACGCAAGAAAATCGAACCAAAAACTGGAAATGGCAAAGTAGGGACAGGCGAAAGTTGGAAGAGCTTGTAAACCTGTTCTACAGTAGGCTGCTGCTGCTCTACGGTTCATACGTACAGTGTGCGCGTTTGATATTGTTTGCAGCTGACGAAGGAGCTGAACAAGGTGTGGCAGAAGAAAGCGTGCGTGGAGTGCTGGGAAGGCGGCGGCTTCCGCGTTCGCCGCAGACTCTCCGCCGACTCCCTACACTCCTTCACTCCCCGATTTCGGTACAGACATCCGCACGCTATTTGGGGTGGGGGTATGTAATTTTGGGATTCTCCACAATAAGGCTGTTGGCTCGTTCACCAGACGTCCGTCCGTCCAATCCGTAAGGGACGTATCTAGGAGTACATGGCACACCGCAAACAACCGTGTACTCCTAGATACGTTTTGCGGATTTGACGGACGGACGTGACGGACGCCGGGTGAACGCGCCATTTGAGCTTTGGGGGTATGCAGTGTTTTTTAATATATGGGAGTGGGGTTATTTTGAGGGGGTGGATGGGGTGTGCTGCACATATACCTCCAACTGACTCCTGGCCGACGTCTGCTGAAGATGTATCATACGCAGACGATGGTATGTACTGTACGTACGCTCGACGCATCCATGTGGCTGTCTATGCCTTTCCATGTGACGAGCCGTGAACAAGCCGGGCGTACGCCCAATGCATGCGTCCGATGTGAATGCGCCATATGGCTCCTGATAGCAGCACTAGCCAGCCAGATGTACATATGTCAGAAAACCGAACCTTGGACCCCCTTTCGCGTTCCAGGCGAGCACCGAACTACACAGCTGAATAGCTTTGTTTGACTGCAAGCTGGTCGGTGTTCACGATAATAATGTAAAACGCTCGATGGTATGCGATTTCGTTTTGCTCGAAAGCTTGTACGTTTTCCCGTACGTAAAATCTTTTATCATCAGCTGCGGGTTATCTCTGGTCTGAAAAGTCCAACGCATCGCATATCATCGAGCGTCTTGCATTTTTATCAATTTTACCTTTTTGATACGCTCTTGATGTCTGTCCGTTGCACTCGTTGTTGTTGTCTTTCTGTCAGGTCTTTGTGCATTTACGACCAGCACGTGGTGTTGGGGCTGTGCGCTGACAGTTTCGTGGAGGAAGTGAAGGAGTTCCTCTGCGGCGACTCCTCCTCCCTCCCCTCTTTGGAGGCGCTCGACTTCCTCCTCAGACTCATGGACGTCGGCTTGTACACCTTCGACTTTGTGGATTTCGTGGATGAGGTACACTACGTACCTACGTATGTGTGTGTATTGTACCTGCCTACAGTATGGTATAGTCTATTAGGTAGAGGATTGCGAGTGACCCCGGTCTTGTTGCCTGCGTGAAATAGTAAGAAATTATGCCCTCTATCTAATTTTCACTTGATATGATGCGCATCTCTATTTTGTGCTGCATGAGCAGTGGCGATAGCGAGTGGATAACAAATTTCAAATTTGGGACACCCGCAACCTAGTAACTAAGTAGCCAACGGGTTGTGGTGGAGAAGAAGCTTGGTATTCGAATCCATTATCGTCTTCCTGCGGTTGTGACCCACATTTATCTGCTATACTGTTTGTTGCAGTTATCTGAGCTATTAGTGCGTGTTGAGCGACAATTGCTCACGCGACGCAGTCAACTGGCAGGCAGCTACGGCTCTCAGCTCGCCCTCTGTCTCATCGGCTATCTGCGACGACACTACGCCTACTTTCTGCTCTGTAGAGAAGAGTTGGAGAACATCTTCAATCAGTAATGCCCAAATTATTCAGAAAGAAACGGTTGACGGTAGCCATGCCTATTCTCTACGCACAATCATTATACATGAGAACGACAGTAGACGACATCAGAAAGGACAACTTACTCGTAACGAGCATATTGATCTTTATGTTGAAAAAGAACCGATGGGTACGGACCGACTAGAACTCCTACCTGCTAAGCAGTCTGACCTGACCGCGTGAGTACTTTTACTCGCACTTAGCATCTTCTCGTCACATACACACATGAGTTTACACGAGCTGTTACAGGGTGTCTCACGTAGACCTACCTAACGACTCAGCCTTATAACTTCCGTACTAAAGTAGATATCGAGCTGAAATTTTGTCCCCAGAAACCCAAGAAAATACCATACTTTGTGGCAAAATTTGAGCCAGATAGGCCCACAGCGAACGAAATTACAGGCTTATTAAATTTTGGACCCTGTTTTTATCATTTTCCTGCACTGAGCATGGTTTTGAGATTAGAACCTTTTGCTCAGCATGGTCAAGCAGCTTATCCAACATGGCAATATGGTGGAACAACAATGGCTGAACAGCACCACAGTCCAAAACACAAAGGATTCAAAAATACAGGCGATTTACTGGCCATAACAGCCTTTAAGGGTCTGTCGAGGTCAATAGTGGCATCACTGATTTCAAAATGTTGAAAAAGTGGTCGCAACTTTGCAAGCTCGTAATTTCAACCCTGCTTGACCTATCTGGCTCAAATTTTGCCACAAAGTATGGTATATTCTTGGGTTTCTGGGGACAAAATTTCAGCTTGATATCTACTTTAGTACGGAAGTTATTAGGCTGAGTCGTTAGGTAGGTCTACGTGAGACACCCTGTACTTTCTCGAACCGAGAAAGATGCGAGTTTGTCGCTGCTACTGTACCGTTCAGATGAGAAGATGTCCGTTACGAGTAACTTGTCCCGTCTGATGTCGTCAAGTTCATCAAATAGGACATCCTTTTGGGCTACCATCGCATATGCGCAATGTGTTCTCTTCAGGTTTCTCTTGCTGTTTCTCGAGGGCGGAGGTGCGAAGAACTCGTGGGAGCGGGGCCTGGGTAAATTCCTGTCGGATCTGCTGCTCTCCGCGCCGCAACTGCGCATAGACGAGGCGGCGCTGCGGGAATTGAGCGCGGCGGACGGGAGCAAACAGGCGAAAATCCCCTCTGCCACCTCCTCCTCAGCAGCACTCTACGAAGCAGGATTCATGCAGGAAGTCCTGGAAAACACGAAGTATGTTACTTGGTATTAGTGCGTTGGGTGGTCGCGAGCTGACCCCCGTTGGTATTTGGGTACTATGGGGTAAACCCGGCCATTCATGCAGGAAGTCCTGGAAAATACCAAGTAGGTTGCACGTAGTGGACGAATTGCGCTGAGAATTATGCGTGGTCGCGTCGCGAGCTGACCCGCTTGGTATTACACTTTTTAGTGCATTTTTCCCTTACCCTTAGCTGTGACAAAAACTGCACTGAAAAACAGCTCACAACTGCCCCATAATTTGCGCAACTGGTCCATAAGGTTTGTTGACACATCATGTTTGATGGGTTGGTTGAATGTGGTATCTTTAGCATGTGGAACATAAGTACTGAGATGTGAGGATGAAACATCAATTTAAAGGACAGATGCGGCAAAGATTTTTCCATAGTGAAGGCTGAGATCGATTGTTCAATTTTCCTTCGGTCAGTATACGTAGTTTTTTATGCTGAATTGATTTCACCCCCATGTATCGACGAGATTTTGCCTCCTTGTAGAGAAACCCCACTTATACGTGTCGCTTCGAACGCCCGTTTGTTCTTGTCAGCGCCTCACTGCCTGCGTCATTTAGAATCTGCGCGCGTTGCCGTCCGCGCGCGCGTCGTCATACGCTCTCACGTTCAAAATTACGCAGGAAGTGAGGCGCTGACAAGAACAAACGGGCGTTCGAAGCGACACGTAGAAGTGGGGTTTCTCTACAAGGAGGCAAAATCTCGTCGAGACATGGGGGTGAAATCAATTCAGCATAAAAAACTACGTATACTGACCGAAGGAAAATTGAAAAATCGATCTCAGCCTTCACTATGGAAAAATCTTTGCCGCATCTGCCCTTTAAGGTTCTGTTTTGCTTGCAGAAGAAGGCCAGAATTGGTGCAGCTGGAACGGTTGAGAAGTGAGGAGGGCGCGCGCTACAGCTTCGTTGTGAATGCGGTATTGGCAGTGGTGAAAAGCGCGACGGATAAGGACAAGTGAGCGCCAGAATTGCTCACTCACAACTGCACGTGTTATTGGGGCGCCACACACGTGAACTCCGAATTCGGAGCCCTGACTGTGCTTTAACGTGTAAACGCTCTGTTTTTCGGAACGTGCGTGTGAACTGCCGATTTTGTAATTCGGTGTGAGTAATTGAACGTTCGTTTCGGTTCAAAACGAAGTCATTCCAAACTGGGACCGAATTCGCTCGGAACTCGTGTGTAGTGCTCCATTCTCATTTGTTGATTTTTAGGTTGACTTTGAATGACTGAACGGGTCTGTTTTAGGCTGACAGAACTGTGTACGTTGTGCGCAGACGTGACAGCCGGTTGTCCCTCGCTTGCTGGGGAGTGGTTGGCTGTGTTGAAGGCGCTCTGCATGTCATCTGCTGCCAGCGCCAGTAGAATGGACCTGGGATTCACGCATCTACTGGAAAAGCTCAAAGTACGTAGCTCATTTCGTATAGGGTAGCGTTGGGCAAAACCGCCCATGGGGCAAATCCGCCCACCTATGGCGCTTTTACCCCCATTCAAAACATGGCTCTCGAAAATGTATCTCGGGAAACTTCTGCCTCTGTTTCTTCGTTCCTAGCCATAACTTGACAACCTGGGCCTTATGGGGGAAAAGCGCCATAGGTGGGCGGATTTCCCCACATGGGCGGTTTTGCCCCCACAGTACCCTATATATGGACCAGTTGCGTTGTCGCGATGGGCTTGGTCGATGACGATCCCGCGGTGTTTAGTATAGGTTTAGATAGGTGCCAACGGGGATGTCAATGTTGTTCAGTGTTTTGGCAGTGGAAAAAGAGCGAGCTTCTGAGAAGAAACCCTTTTCTTCTCAAAGGTTGGAGGTCAATGGTCTTTTCCTTCAAGAAAAAACGACGTCGACTACCCCGCACGCGCACCGATCCAAACTAACTCTCACAAAATACCGCGGGATCGCTATCGACCAACCCAATCGCGTTACCGCATATCGTAAATGCTTGTTGCTAGGTGAAAGAGGTTTGCGTGCATCCTCCCCTGGCTTCGCTGGCGATGACACTGGTGGCTAGGCACTGCGTTTCCTTGGACAGCCTCGTGTTGTACGTCACCAATCCTTCCTTGTACGGCGCTGCTATGAGAGCCATGAATGCGTCGCCTTCTGCAGGTATGTGTGTACCTATGTTTTATCAAAAATATATGATTGGGCTTGACAGATTGGCTAAACTCGCCTTACATACCTAGAACTATAGTGTACGTATCTTACTGGCTTCGGACGCTATTGCCATACGTACCCAGTACGTAACACACCAGACGTCCGTAAATCCGTACGTCCGTCCGTCAACCCGCATACGGCTGACGTGGGGTTGGGTTGACGGACGGATGGACACTTATGGGTTGACGAACGGACGGACGTACTGATTTACGGACGTCTGGTGAACGTGGCATGACTGAACCTTGCTATCTGATGTGCACAACAGGCGGAGGCAGCACAGCAGGCGGCAAGGTGGATGCGGAAGTGGAAGCGGAAGCCAAGCTGACGCTGAGTATTCTTGCCGCCGTTCTCTGTCTGGATCAGAGTGAGCAGTCTGAAGCTGCTTCCTCTTCCTCTTCGTCTCCCGGTCTCAGTCGGCTGAGTTTCGAGAAGTTTCTGCTCTGCGCTGCGCACGACGCGTTCGAGGCGAGGGGAGTCGCCACTGTGCTCATCGCTATGCTGCTCTTGGGTGAGTGAGTGAGTTATGTAATCTTGATAATTGAATTTGAAAATGAAGGGTACAATTTGGATCACACCAATTTGTGATCTGATATTTTGTGTTTCAGCTGACGGTGAAAAGGGGGAAACGGAATCTTGGGATATGTTCAAGTAAGTACTACGGACGCATATCAGATCGTATTATTGCGGGTGTACATGCTGCATACTATGCCTTGCCAATACTGTACATTTCATTCCCGACGTTGCGTGTAGGGCACTATGGGGTAAACCCGGACACCTAGTATATCTCAGCAACCATACGACCAATTGAGACAAGTATTCTACCAATCGCTTCCTTGAACTCTCCTCTTTCAAATGAGCTACAATGTTCATCATTTGCTGAAGCGGCAAGTTCAGAAAAGCTTCGGTGTCCAGGTTTACCCCGTGTCCGGGTTTGCCCCACAGTACCCTACGTACATACCCGTGTATACTCTGTCTATGCGTGTAGGACAAGCAGGGGCGGTTGGAGCATGCGTGAAATGGCTGGAGATGTGCTGAACAGCGTGTGCAGTCAAGAATGGGTCAGTCGCAAGTTTCTCTACCTGCCGGACAGCGATCTCTTCACGGAGAAGCTCTTGCTGAACAGCAGAGTTCGTCCTGAACAGGTATCTTAAAGGGGCCCAGACATAAATACCCTTGCCTTTTCGTATATGAAAAAGTACCCCAAAAATGCGAGTCTGGGCCCCAAATATGTCTAACAACAAAATAACAGCACGATTGTATCATAAAAATAGTGAAAATTATGGTGTGTCGCTAAACTATTGAAAATAAAAACCAGGTACAATTTCAAATTCCCGCCTTTTTCAAACGCAGCCAATGTCGTGCAGCATGCGACATCCGCCATCAGCATAACCTTTTCGGGGCTATTCCCAATGTACGTACTTGTGCTGATGGCTGATTTCACACGCACATTGGCTGTATTTGAAAAAGGCGGGAATTTGAAAATGTACCTGGTTTTTGATTTCCATAGTGAAGCATCATACCATAGTTTCAGTATTTTTACGATATAATCGTGCTGTTATTTTGTTGTTACTGATCATTTTTTTTTCTAGGTTCTGCCTGTTATAGAGTGCTTCTCTGGAAATGCACCTTAGGCACCTTTTTTATGGTCCCAGCAGCCGTTTTCCAAACATATTGAGCCTTCCGCATTACGTTGCTGACCAGTATAAAATTTAACCCCTCCTGTATGCTGAGATATAGCTGCTGGTAGGCCCAAATTGCCCCTCACGTGCCCGCCAATTTTTTCAAAAGTTCTTACCATCATTCTACTCCATTTTCTTCGCTGATTACGGTTTGGGGCATGCCCCGTGGTAATTGTGATGAATATGCCATGATATAGCCCAAAAAGGGGTAATTTTGGCTAATTTGATCATTTTCGTCAATTTTTATGGTGTATTCATCAAAATTTCGAAGGGGCATGCCCCAAACCGAAATCAGCGAAGAAAATGAAGTAGAATGATGGTAAGAACTTTTGAAAAAAGTGGCGGGCATGTGAGGGGCAATTTGGGCCTACCAGCAGCTATATCTCAGCATACAGGAGGGGTTAAATTTTATACTGGTCAGGAAAGTAATGCGGAAGGCTCAATATGTTTGGAAAACGGCTGCTGGACCATAAAAAAGGTGCCTAAGGTGCATTTCCAGAGAAGCACTCTATAACAGGCAGAAGCTAGGAAAAAATGATCAGTAGACGTATTTGGGGCCCAGGCTCGTATTTTTGGGGTACTTTTTCAAATACGAAAAGACAAGGGTATTTATGTCTGGGCCCCTTTAAGTTACGCTGTGTGTACGTATTTTGTGTTGGGTAGCATGGGGTAAAGCCGGCTGGTGTGGTGAACTCGGCCACGTAGAAAGAATCGCCTTCAGTACTAGGTGGCTACATTTACCCCGCAGTACCCTACGCTCCATCCGTACCTAGAAGTAGGGTACTGTGGGGTAAACCCGGCCATGGATGGAAAAAATTCGGCTAAGTTTCAGGGCAGCATATCTCAGCAACCAATCGATTTTTTGCATTCTGCTCTTTCAAGATGAGCTATTTGGTTCATAAATTGCTGAAACAGCAAGTTCACGAGAGCTTAGGTGGCCGGGTTTACCCCATAGTACCCTAAAAACTGCATAAAGCGTACACTGCTTCTCTTTTGATGAATACACAGGCGGTGTGGTTGTTTAGGCCCAGAAGCTTCTACGCATCATCACTCGTCGGAGTTGCGAGCGTGAACTGGTGCGGGAGCTGAACGCCTGCGGTAGCAAGAAGGCGCTGGTAGGGAGATTGCTGGCAGGCCTCAACCTATGGAATCTTCGTCCGGCCATGTTGGAGTTGCAGCTGATACTGAAGCAGGCTTCACTTCAGGTATAGTAAGTGGGCTGTGTTTAGGGCTACCGCTTGTTGCATTTATTTTATTATACTGTAATAAATTGGGTCGCTTTTTGTTTTTATCGGGCGTTAGCACTAGCAGTGTGTTGTGCTCACTAAAATTGTATTTTTCGTCCTACTTTTATTTACTAAACAAGCACCACAGCTTTGTATGAAGGCTACGCTTCCAACGCCCGATAGAGCAAGGAACGGTGCATGGATAAACGATATTTGCAACCGTTTCTATTGTGTGCCTGTGAACTGATGCCGCGTTCACCAAACGTCCGTACGGATGCACGTCCGACGTATCTGGGAGTACATGTACTCCTAGATCATATACTAATATCATCTACTCCTAGATACGTCGGAGATGCGCCCGACGTACATCCGTACAGTCTTGTGAACGCGGCATGACTTTGTTTGGCATGACGCTATGCATTGAGGAAGGAAATGTGATTTGATTAGTTTGTGTTTAGGAGAGCGGTCAAGTGGTGGAGCTGATAGCGCGATGCTGCATGGACCTTTTTCACGCTCAGTCCACAAGCACGGACGCCCGTCCTTCTACAGGGTGTCTCACGTAGACCTACCTAACGACTCAGCCGTATAACTTCCGTATTACAGTAGATATGAAGCTGAAATTTTGTCCCCAGAAACCCAAGAATATACCATACTTTGTGGCAAAATTTGAGCCAGGTCGTCAAGCAGGGATGAAATTACGAGCTTGCAAAGTTGTGACCACTTTTTTTCAGCATTTCGAAATCATTGGTGCCACTATTGACTTCGACAGACCCTTGAAGGCTGTTATGGGCAGCAAATCGCCTGTATTTTTGAATCCTTTGTGTTCTGGACTGTGGTGATGTTCAGCCATTGTTGTACCACCGTATTGCCATGTTGGATAAGCTGCTAGACCATGCTGAGCAAAAGATTCTAATCTCAAAACCATGCTCAGTGCAGGAAAATGATAAAAACAGGGTCAAAAATTTATAAGCCTGTAATTTCGTTCGCTGTCGGCCTATCTGACTCAAATTTTGCCACAAAGTATGGTATATTCTTGGGTTTCTGGGGAGAAAATTTCAGCTCGATACCTACTGTAGTACGGAAGTTATAAGGCTGAGTCGTTAGGTAGGTCTACGTGAGACACCCTGTACTTCTCAACACACTCCAACGAATCTTAGCCTTCGGTACTGATGTATGATGTATGCAGGCCTAATATTGTATTATTTGTGTAAACAGAACTAACAGTTTACCGTATTACCGATGCTTTAGTTGTTATTGGCCTTCTTGATAATATGGTCTTACCGCTCAGAGTTCCCTATGGAACTCAAGCCGTGTTGCGTAAAATAGAAAGATGCGGATTTCTGTCACATGCTTCACGTACTCCTATTTTGCAGGAGTACATGCAAGCTACACAATACGACTTGAATTGCAGCGAGTCAGTCTTAGTGATCAGACAGTACTTTATTTCGAATTGAAACTTTATGTGACACTTTTTCAGGGTATCTGACGTGTCCAACTACTGGCTCGTGGCTCCTCTGATTTCGCGCTTGCCTTCTGCCGTACAGGGGAAAGTACTGAAAGCTGCGGCTTCTGTGCTGGAGACAAGGAAAGAGAAAGGAGCGACCACTTCCGGAACTCAACAAAGGTAAGACTCGAGACGTACTGAGTTTTACATATGTACAGAAAGCACAGTTTATTATTTGATTGGTTAGATCGAATCTAGGGTACATTTGTTGGTATAATGGAGCGATATTTGCAATTTTTGCCTAGTGTTCGTGATATTGCTAATTTTGCCTTTCCCTACGAATAACTCACCAACGGTAGGGGTTAAGCAGACCGAAAGACTACCATTGAAAGCGCAGTTCAAGCTGCATTTGGGGGTGTCTTCGGCTTTTTCCTAGCCTCACTGCCTTGGCAGCTGCAGCTGACAATGTAAGTTCAATTTTAGTACTGAAACTCGATTTTTTGACATTTTGGTCCAACTTTGGGGCAATATTTAACCCGTTGCGCACAGGCGGGGAGAGTGGAGACATAGCCTATCTTGTTCAGAATTTCAAGCGCTACAACCTGAGATAGTTTTCAGATCTGTCAGGTCAAAATCAGGCGAGCTATGGTCGATTTTCCAAATTTTGCCTGGTTTTTGCGGTGTTGCATATTTCGCGCCTTTTTGCTCATAACTCGCCAACGGTAGGGGTTAAGCGGTCGGCAGGTAAACCATTGAAAAGAGCAAATCAAGCCGAGTCTAATGGTGTAGGGTTTGTCGTAATGGCCATTTTCGCTGAGTTTTGGCACGCCTGTACATAACGTCGATTTTATCATACTCGATTTTCCGCCTTTCCCCTGACCACCCTGCCTAAATGAGCCCGTTTCTCCCGTAAACGTGGTCAAATCGAAAAACCAAGTTCATTTTCGTAATCAGGAGGGTCGATTACCTATATTCATGACATAATTTTTAAAAAGTAAAAAACCGGGTCCGGTCCCCTATACTGGCAGTCGCCACTCTCTCATACATTTACTGATAAATAGTCAGCTAGTAAATGCTTGAATGAAAAGCTCCGTGTACAGACTTATTCCACTAACAACCGTCTTCTTTCCTCTTACTTACACACAACAACACAATTCGCACTGGTACAGATATCGATATGCAAATTCGCTCCATTATACCAACAAATGTACCCTAGATTCGATCAAACCAATCAAATAATAAACTGTGCTTTCTACGTACATATGTAAGACTTAGTACGTCTCAGTCTTACCTTTGTTGAGTTCCGGAAGTGGTCGCTCCTTTCTCTTTCCTTGTCTCCAGCACAGAAGCCGCAGCTTTCAGTACTTTCCCCTGTACGGCAGAAGGCAAGCGCGAAATCAGAGGAGCCACGAGCCAGTAGTTGGACACGTCAGATACCCTGAAAAAGTGTCACATAAAGTTTCAATTCGAAATAAAGTACTGTCTGATCACTAAGACTGACTCGCTGCAATTCAAGTCGTATTGTGTAGCTTGCATGTACTCCTGCAAAATAGGAGTACGTGAAGCATGTGACAGAAATCCGCATCTTTCTATTTTAGCTACACGGCTTGAGTTCCATAGGGAACTCTGAGCGGTAAGACCATATTATCAAGAAGGCCAATAACAACTAAAGCATCGGTAATACGGTAAACTGTTAGTTCTGTTTACACAAATAATACAATATTAGGCCTGCATACATCATACATCAGTACCGAAGGCTAAGATTCGTTGGAGTGTGTTGAGAAGTACAGGGTGTCTCACGTAGACCTACCTAACGACTCAGCCTTATAACTTCCGTACTACAGTAGGTATCGAGCTGAAATTTTCTCCCCAGAAACCCAAGAATATACCATACTTTGTGGCAAAATTTGAGTCAGATAGGCCCACAGCGAACGAAATTACAGGCTTATAAATTTTTGACCCTGTTTTTATCATTTTCCTGCACTGAGCATGGTTTTGAGATTAGAATCTTTTGCTCAGCATGGTCTAGCAGCTTATCCAACATGGCAATACGGTGGTACAACAATGGCTGAACATCACCACAGTCCAGAACACAAAGGATTCAAAAATACAGGCGATTTGCTGCCCATAACAGCCTTCAAGGGTCTGTCGAAGTCAATAGTGGCACCAATGATTTCGAAATGCTGAAAAAAGTGGTCGCAACTTTGCAAGCTCGTAATTTCATCCCTGCTTGACGTACCTGGCTCAAATTTTGCCACAAAGTATGGTATATTCTTGGGTTTCTGGGGACAAAATTTCAGCTTCATATCTACTGTAATACGGAAGTTATACGGCTGAGTCGTTAGGTAGGTCTACGTGAGACACCCTGTAGAAGGACGGGCGTCCGTGCTTGTGGACTGAGCGTGAAAAAGGTCCATGCAGCATCGCGCTATCAGCTCCACCACTTGACCGCTCTCCTAAACACAAACTAATCAAATCACATTTCCTTCCTCAATGCATAGCGTCATGCCAAACAAAGTCATGCCGCGTTCACAAGACTGTACGGATGTACGTCGGGCGCATCTCCTACGTATCTAGGAGTAGATGATATTAGTATATGATCTAGGAGTACATGTACTCCCAGATACGTCGGACGTGCATCCGTACGGACGTTTGGTGAACGCGGCATCAGTTCACAGGCACACAATAGAAACGGTTGCAAGTATCGTTTATCCATGCATCGTTCCTTGCTCTATCGGGCGTTGGAAGCGTAGCCTTCATACAAAGCTGTGGTGCTTGTTTAGTAAATAAAAGTAGGAAGATAAATACAATTTTAGTGAGCACAACACACTGCTAGTGCTAACGCCCGATAAAAACAAGAAAGCGACCCAATTTATTACAGTATAATAAAATAAATGCAACAAGCGGTAGCCCTAGACTGGACTTACGATACCTGAAGTGAAGCCGTCTTTATCAGCTGCAACTCCAACATGGCCGGACGAAGATCCATAGGTTGAGGCCTGCCAGCAGATTCCTACCAGCGCCTTCTTGCTACCGCAGGCGTTCAGCTCCCGCACCAGTTCACGCTCGCAACTCCAGCCATGATGCGTAGAAGCTTCTGGGCCTAAACAACCACACCGCCTGTGTATTCATCAAAAAAGAGAAGCAGTGTACGCTTTATGCACCTCTTCCGGTACTATGGGGTAAACCCGGCCACCTAAGCTCTCGTGAACTTGCTGTTTCAGCAATTTATGAACCAAATAGCTCATCTTGAAAGAGCAGAATGCAAAAAAATCGATTGGTTGCTGAGATATGCTGCCCTCTCTCTTAGGCCGAAAATTCTCCATCCATGGCCCCGTAGTCAGCCCGATAGTAGCCCACTTCTAGGTACGGATGGAGCGTAGGGTACTGCGGGGTAAATGTAGCCACCTAGTACTGAAGGCGATTCTTCTTACGTGGCCGAGTTCACCACACCAGCCGGCTTTACCCCATGCTACCGCCGACAAAATACGTACACACAGCGTAACTTGAAAGGGGCCCAGACATCAAGATCCTTGTCTTTTCGTATTCGAAAAAGTACCCCAAAAATACGAGCCTGGGCCCCAAATACGTGTACTGATCATTTTTTGCTAGCTTCAGCCTGTTATAGAGTGCTTCTCTGGAAATACACCTTAGGCACCTTTTTTATGGTCCAGCAGCCGTTTTCCAAACATATTGGGACTTCCGCATTACATTGCTGACCAGTTTAAAATTTAACCGCTCCTGTATGCTGAGATATGGCTGCTGGTAGGCCCAAATTGCCCCTCATGTGCCCGCCACTTTTTTCAAAAGTTCTTACCATCATTATACTCCATTTTCTTCGCTGATTCCGGTTTGGGGCATGCCCCTTAGATATTTTGACAAATACACCATAAAAATTGACGAAAATGATCAAATTAGCCAAATTACCTCGTTTTCGACTATATCATGGCATATTGATCAAAATTTCGAAGGGGCATGCCCCAAACCGAAATCAGCCAAGAAAATGGAGTAGAATGATGGTAAGAACTTTTGAAAAAATTGGCGGGCACGTGAGGGGCAATTTGGGCCTACCAGCAGCTATATCTCAGCATACAGGAGGGGTTAAATTTTAAACTGGTCAGCAACGTAATGCGGAAGGCTCAATATGTTTGGAAAACGGCTGCTGGACCATAAAAAAGGTGCCTAAGGTGCATTTCCAGAGAAGCACTCTATAACAGGCAGAAGCTAGAAAAAAAATGATCAGTAACAACAAAATAACAGCACGATTATATCGTAAAAATACTGAAAACTATGGTATGATGCTTCACTATGGAAATCAAAAACCAGGTACATTTTCAAATTCCCGCCTTTTTCAAATACAGCCAATGTGCGTGTGAAATCAGCCATCAGCTCAAGTACGTACATTGGGAATAGCCCCGAAAAGGTTATGCTGATGGCTGATGTCGCATGCTGCACGACATTGGCTGCGTTTGAAAAAGGCGGGAATTTGAAATTGTACCTGGTTTTTATTTTCAATAGTTTAGCGACACACCATAATTTTCACTATTTTTATGATACAATCGTGCTGTTATTTTGTTGTTAGACATATTTGGGGCCCAGACTCGCATTTTTGGGGTACTTTTTCATATACGAAAAGGCAAGGGTATTTATGTCTGGGCCCCTTTACAGATACCTGTTCAGGACGAACTCTGCTGTTCAGCAAGAGCTTCTCCGTGAAGAGATCGCTGTCCGGCAGGTAGAGAAACTTGCGACTGACCCGATTCTTGACTGCACACGCTGTTCAGCACATCTCCAGCCATTTCACGCATGCTCCAACCGCCCCTGCTGGTCCTACACGCATAGACAGAGTATACACGGGTATGTACGTAGGGTACTGTGGGGCAAACCCGGACACGGGGTAAACCTGGACACCGAAGCTTTTCTGAACTTGCCGCTTCAGCAAATGATGAACATTGTAGCTCATTTGAAAGAGGAGAGTTCAAGGAAGCGATTGGTAGAATACTTGTCTCAATTGGTCGTACTGGTTGCTGAGATATACTAGGTGTCCGGGTTTACCCCATAGTGCCCTGACACGCAACGTCGGGAATGAAATGTACAGTATTGGCAAGGCATAGTATGCAGCATGTACACCCGCAATAATACGATCTGATATGCGTCCGTAGTACTTACTTGAACATATCCCAAGATTCCGTTTCCCCCTTTTCACCGTCAGCTGAAACACAAAATATCAGATCACAAATTGGTGTGATCCGAATTGTACCCTTCATTTTCAAATTCAATTATCAAGATTACATAACTCACTCACTCACCCAAGAGCAGCATAGCGATGAGCACAGTGGCGACTCCCCTCGCCTCGAACGCGTCGTGCGCAGCGCAGAGCAGAAACTTCTCGAAACTCAGCCGACTGAGACCGGGAGACGAAGAGGAAGAGGAAGCAGCTTCAGACTGCTCACTCTGATCCAGACAGAGAACGGCGGCAAGAATACTCAGCGTCAGCTTGGCTTCCGCTTCCACTTCCGCATCCACCTTGCCGCCTGCCGCGCCGCCTCCGCCGTTGTGCACATCAGATAGCAAGGTTCAGTCATGCCACGTTCACCAGACGTCCGTAAATCAGTACGTCCGTCCGTTCGTCAACCCATAAGTGTCCATCCGTCCGTCAAACCAACCCGACGTCAGCCGTATGCGGGTTGACGGACGGACGTACGGATTTACGGACGTCTGGTGTGTTACGTACTGGGTACGTATGGCAATAGCGTCCGAAGCCAGTAAGATACGTACACTATAGTTC
>JASAMW010005315.1:0-29031 GCA_030247985.1 Epsilonema sp. ZAB3_2
ATAGGGGCATAATCCCGTACTGCGCTGCGTGTTTGACTCACGCACTGGCTGCCCAATTTTTCAGATTTCTTCTCTTGTCCTCAAAACTCTTAATAGAGTATTCGCCACACAGATGGCATGATAAGAATTTTTTTAAAAATTCGATATCGAGACGATACGATAAAATCAGACAAAAAAATTCGATATCGAGACTATACGATAAAATCAGACAAAAAAATTCAATATCGATACGATATGATAAAATCAGACATCAAAAAGTTCGATATCGATACGACACGATATTTTTGGGTAGTGGAAAAATCGATATCGAGATGATACGATATTTTTGGGCTGCAAAAAGTCGATATTTGACGATACGATACAATATTTTTATGTCTTTTTATGTCATTATGTCAGGCGCTGTCCTGGTTTGGGGTCTTGTTGGGCATTACTTCATGCCAGATGCCACTACAGTATCATTGTGAGTCCGAAAATTACCTGTTGTACAGTATCATTGGTTCTCGAATGATATTGCCCTCGAGGTCCAAAAGAAGAACGCTGCCTGGCTTGAGTACAGGCGAACGGGGCTGCCAGCTGATCACGCAAAATGGCGTCGGCAGAAATCAAAGGTCAAAGGGATGTGCAAGGCGGCAAAAAAACAATACGTTCTGGACGCATTCGGCCGGGTCAGCACAATTACAGCAATTCTGGAATACAGTGCGGCGCTTTGCTGGAAAACTTTTCCGCTCGATTCCATGCCTGCGTTTGTCATCTGGGGAACTGGCTGTTACAGACGCAGACAAAGCTGCAGCGCTGGCTGATCAATTCCAGCAAAACTTCAATCGGACTGATTCACCTAGCCCAACATACATCCGAGGTCAACTTTGCCCTGACTGGTACTGCAGTGAGGATGAGGTACGTCAGTACTTATCTGAGCTTCGTTCCACCTGCGCCATTGGATTGGATGTGATGGAATTTCCCCTCGTCTGCTCAAAGCCTGCAGTGAAGAGATTGCAGGGGCGGTCGCTGCTATTCTGAACAAATGTCTGCAGCAAGGGGAATTTCCACCACAGTGGAAGCAGGCGCGATTCGCCCCAGTTCCTAAGGTTGTCGGGACATGCTTGGTGGATGAATTCCGTCCAATCTCAGTGCTACCTACCTTGTCTCAGCAAAGTAGCGGAATGCTGGATGAGGCGGCTGCTTACTCCACCAGTGTTTTCGAAGACACCTACGAACCAGTTCGCTTTCACGCCCAGGAGAGCAGTGGACGATGCCCTAATCTACCTGCAGGCGCTGATTAGTTCTGGCTGGCATGAGCTGGAGCTACAAACAGACATTGACACCATCATCAGCCAATACCGCAATCTCCACCTTTCCATCAATCCCAATAAAATGCCAATACGAACTGTGCTCCTTAGCCCCGCGCCAGCCCAGCCTGTCCTCAAACCCGACAGTTAATGGTGCTGAATTGCAACCTACTGTTCAGCTCAAGTACTTGGGTGTGTGTGTACATAGACCCTAAACTTTTCTTTGGTACACAGGCGGAATTGGCGGCAACAAAGGCAAAGCGAGCAATTTGGGCACTCTGGAACATGACTGGCCCGGGGTCATGGATCACATCGACAGCGACTTCGACTTGGAAACCAGTTCTCGGAGGCGAATGAGCGACAAAAGCCACGAGCCACAAAAACCACGATGCCGTTGACACCTGGAACCTCCTCCCACCACAACTATTCCTATTATTTGTCTCTGCCAAAGGAAATACCATTGTAAATGCATTTGTGGTGATAGCTCAGCTGCAATAGGGCGAATTTGATCTGGTATGGGCTCTATCAACCTATTTTTGTATGCGCTTCAATATAGGCTGAGCAGTTCTTGGCCACCTCCCCTTTGACCCACGACTCCCGGCACCACCGACCCTCAAAAATGTCCTTTTTACCCGTTGGACGGTACCAGTACCAGGCCTCCACCCCACCTGACTGGGTATCCCATGGCGCCCCCTCACACAGCCCCACTTGGATCTATGGGATCGGCACAGCAAATAGAGGGCCCTTTCCACCTCATCAATATCCACCAAGAGGAACCTATGTTCCCAATCTATGCAATGGGAACAGCTGGACCTGTACAGGGTGGACCAATGCGCCAGTCTACTGGCCCACTTGTTTGCATCACCATTCCAAGGTGCACATCACCCACAGACTCAGCCGCAGGTGGCAGTCTATGCACTGTGGACACATTTGGGGGTCTATTCGCTTGGGAGACTTGTTGTATTTTTGGGGAAGAATTCGCGAAAATTTGGGGAAAAATTCGTATTTTTTGGGGGTCTAGTATTCGCTTGGGAGATAATTCGCAAAATTGGGTAAAATGTTTGGTGGATAATTCGTATTTTTGGGGTAAAATTCGTTTGGGGACTTTACCTATGTTTGGGGAAGAATTCGTGATACCTAAAAAATGCCCTACAATTTTGTTTGGTTTAGAAGTGTTTGGTTTATTTTGAGACACGTTTCACTCATGATGTGGCTCCTCAGCTCAGGGTTTTTTTTTGGTTACTACAGGGCGCGATATCGTGTGATATCGCGCACAATGGCAGTTTTTAAGAGGAGCTCTTTTGAGTGGAAAGCCAGAAAGTCGGCGTTGGGATGGGATAGGGGGAGGGAACATGATAGTAACACATACAATGCAGCTGCATGTGTTTGACGCGGTTCAAGCTCTCAATCGAGGTCAGTTTTGGTATTGTTGGGTGCGATATTGGCCGATATCAAGAATACGTATGTTTGGGAGAAGGAGAAGTTTGGAAGAAGCCTGGAGGTAAGCCGTTGTGTTAGAGGCAACCCAGAAATGATGTGTATGTAACAACGAAATATGTTTCTCCACAATATGGTTCAAAATCTTAGCCAAGGTTTCTTCCTTTGATTACAACAGGAAACGACAATGGCTGAAATCGAGCACAGCAGCAGGTATTTGGGAACATCTGATTCCCAAGCGAAAACAGGTGTCGGGATATGTAATGAGGAGGGCGGGAGAGCAAATTTGCACAATACTGTACAGCTTCGCGTGTTTTGGCATGGTCAAAGCTCTCAACTGAGGTCAGTTTCGGTATCACTGGATGTGATATCAGCCAATATTGAGCATGTAGTGGGGAGGAAGAGAAGCTGGGAGAAGCGTGCATGTGGCTTTTTCATAGAGGAAGTGCACAATTGTCGTGAATAACACTGTTCACGGTGTGGCTAAAAATCCCAGATGAGGTTGTTTGGTAACAACAGGAAGCGATATCAGAAATTCCTGGCGATATCGTTCAAAATTGATGATGATGACTGGTATCAGAGAAGTTGTTGGAGGCGAAGGCGCCAAGTTGTTGGAGACGTAGGCGTGTTGGAGGCATGAAACACCAAATATGTTTTTTGGAGAAAACTGGTAGAACCGTGTGTGCAAAACGGCTTCGGAAGCTGTGATGCATAGGTAAGTGGAGGAATGCAGTTGCGATCAATCAGTTTGATGCTCCCAAACATATTCTCAATATCGGACGATATCGCACCCAACAATACCAAAACTGACCTCGATTGAGAGCTTGAACCATGTCAAACACGCGTAGCTGCATTGTATGTGTTACTACTATCCTGTTCCCTCCCCCTATCCCAACGCCGACTCTCTGGCTTTCCACTCAAAAGTGGTCCTCCTAAAAACTGCCATTGTGCGCGATATCGTCCGATATCGCGCCCTGTAGTAACCAAAAAAACCCTGAGCTGAGGAGCCACATCATGAGTGAAACATGTGTCTCAAAATAAACCAAACACTTTTAAACCAAACAAACTTGTAGGGTATTTTTTCGGTATCACGAATTCTTCCCCAAATAGGTAAAGTCCCCAAACGAATTTTACCCCAAAAATACAAATTATCCCCCAAACATTTTACCCAATTTTGCGAATTATCTCCCAAGCGAATACTAGACCCCCAAAAAATACGAATTTTTCCCCAAATTTTCGCGAACTCTTCCCCAATAATACAACAAGTCTCCCAAGCAAATAGACCCCCAAATGTGTCCACAGTGCATAGACTGCCACCTGCGGCTGAGTCTGTGGGTGATGTGCACCTTGGAATGGTGATGCAAACAAGTGGGCCAGTAGACTGGTGCATTGGTCCACCCTGTACAGGTCCAGCTGTTCCCATTGCATAGATTGGGAACATAGGTTCCTCTTGGTGGATATTGATGAGGTGGAAAGGGCCCTCTATTGCTGTGCCGATCCCATAGATCCAAGTGGGGCTGTGTGAGGGAGCCATGGGATACCCAGTCAGGTGGGGTGGAGGCCTGGTACTGGTGCCATTTGGCCTTGTATGCCAGCATTGAAGTCTGTTGGCCCAGACTGACTTATCACATAAGCAACATAAGCAGGAGGTGGAATACCAGCAGGAGCCCCACAGACTTGCAGCTGTTGCTACAGTTCGAGAGATCTCCACTTAGTTCTCCTTGTTGTCTTTGCCCAGTGTGTCCATTGGAGTAATTGGCGATGGCACTGGGCAGTGTGGGCGTGTTACTTTGGTTTATCTCTGCAGCAGCTCCACCCACCAAGACTGGGCTGCATTAATTTGGGGAACAATTCGCATTTTGGGGGGTCTATTCGCTTGGGATATAACTCGCAAAAATGGTGAGATTTTTGGGGGACAATTCGTATTTTTGGGGGAAGTTCCATTTGGTTTAGGGCACTATTTGCATAATTTGGGGTACAATTCATGTGGGAGTCAGTTCATATTTTTGGGGATAGAATTCGCATAATTCTTTTTGGTGGAGAATTCACCCAATCTTTTTTTACCACATTCATTCAGCTCATTTCATAACGCAGGACAGGATGGAATAGTAGTCCTTAGCGCGGCGAGTACTCTATTAAAGGTGCCGGCGCACCAAGTCCCTTGCCTCTTCAGATCAGAAATTTTGTTTGTTGTATACATTCCTCCCACCCAACTTGCCCATTCGAAAAAGATTCCCCATGATTGTATGCATTGTAGCAAAGATTGGCACTGATTCATTTACTGTGTACATACCCTACCTCGCGCAATTTTGAATGAGCGCCAATTCCTAAAGTGCAATTTTGAAGCTGACTGAAAGGTGCAAATGCTGTCTCTGATGCACTGCTGCCCAAAATAATCATAGTATTACTTGTTCCGCTTCTGCAGTAAGCTCTAAACCTCAGAAATAGTTTTGGCGCGCATTCAAAATTGCGCGAGGTAGGGTATATACACATTACACAGTAAATGAATCAGTGCCTATTTTTGCTACAATGCATACAATCGTGGGGAATTTTTTTTGGAATGGGCAAGTTGGGTGGGAGGAATGCATACAACAAACAAAATTTCTGATCTGAAGAGGTAAAGGGACTTGGTGCGCCGGCACCTTTAAAGAGTTTTGAGGACAAGAGAAGAAATCTGAAAAATTGGGCAGCCAGTGCGTGAGTCAAACATGCAGCGCAGTACAGGATTACGCCCCTATTAGCGCATGTCCCATCTGACTACACAACCCAAATTCTCAAATCTCCCCTCTTGTACCTTGGGTAAAAAAAATTGAAAATGTTTAGGGGATAATTTGTATTTTTGGGGTAAAATTCATTTGGGGACTTTTCCTATTTGGGGGAGAATTCGTGATACCTAAAAAATGCCCTACAATTTTGTTTGGTTTAGAAGTGTTTGGTTTATTTTGAGACACGTTTCACTCACCAGTGGCCCTTTGCAGCTTCGCAGCAGTAATGGGGACAATCTCTATGCATCTGGCAACCCGTTTACAAATCTGGCAACCCTTTTGCAGATCTGGCAACCTTGTTGTAGATCATGATCTGTCAACTTATTATGGATCTGGCAACCATTTTGGGTAGTTGGCTAAAAGTTGCATATCTGGCAACCCTATCGCAGAGTTGGCAACCCTATGATGGCAGATCTGGCAACCCCTTTTCCGCATAGATCTGACAATCCTGCACAGCATCAGTTGAAAATGGTGCATGTAGCAACCCTTTTGCAGGTCTGGCAGCCCTTTTGCGCATTTAGCAATCTGGCAACCCTTTGCAGATCTGGCAACCCTTTAGCTCATCTCGCGTTTTATTCCCGTGTGCATTTTCGGGCGTGACCATTTGCTAACGCTGATCGATTATTGGTGATCGGCTGATCAGATCAAACATCGAAGGCCTTCCTGGAGTCATCGAGGGCATAAGCTCTTTGAAGAGCCCTAGATGGACGCTGTAGCTGCAAAATTGAGTGAGTGTGAGCGAATCTGCGCGCTTTTAGTACTAAAATATCGATTATCGATCGATTATTGGTGATCGGTTGATCATATCACAAATCGAAGGCCTTCCTGGCATCCTCGAGGGCATACGCTCTTTGAAGAGCCCTAGAGGGACGCTGTAGCTGCAAAATTGAGTGAGTGTGAGCGAATCTGCGCGCTTTTAGTACTAAAATATCGATTATCGATCGATTATTGGTGATCGGCTGATCAGATCAAAAATCGAAGGGCTTCCTGGCGCCCTTGGGCTTATAAGCTTTCGAATGAGCCATTAGTGAACGCTGTAGCTGCAAAACTGAGCGAGTTTTTCGCATCACAGACAGACACACACACAGACATCAGCCCTATTTGTTAGTAGATGATGTGGCTCCTCAGCTCAGGGTTTTTTTGGATACTACAGGGCGCGATATCGTCCGATATCGCGCACAATGGCAGTTTTTAAGAGGAGCTCTTTTGAGTGGAAAGCGAGAGAGTCAGCGTTGGGATAGGGGGAGGGAACGGGATAGTAACACATACAGGGTGTCCCACGTAAATGTATCGAACGGTTCAGCCTTATAACTTCCATATTACAGGAGATATCAATCTCAAATTTTGTCCCCAGAAACCTAAAAATATACCATACATTGTGGCAAAATTTGAGCCAGATAGCTCAACTATTTATAGGGATGAAATTACAGGCTTGGAAATGTTGGACCCTGTTTTTCGCATTTTCCGCACTGAGCATGGCTTTGAGATTGTAAACTTCTGCTCAGCATAATCAAACAGCTCATCCAACATGGCAACATGGCCGAAAAACAATGGCTGAACCTCATCACAGTCCAGAACACAAATACAAAAAATATAGGCGATATGCAGCTCATAACTGCCTTCAAGGGGCTTTCAAGGTCAATATTGGCACCACAGATTTCAAAATGTTGAAAAACGTGGTCGCAAATTTCTAAGCTCGTATTTTCATTCCTGCTTGACCCATCTGGCTCAAATTTTGCCACAACAAATGGTATATTCTTGGGTTTCTGGGGACAAAATTTGAGTTTGATATCTCCTGTAATGCGGAAGTTATAAGGCTGGACCATTCGATACGTCTATGTGGGACACCCTGTACAATGCAGCTGCGCGTGTTTGACGTGGTTCAAGCTCTCAATCGAGGTCAGTTTTGGTATTGTTGGGTGCGATATCGTCCGATATCGAGAATATGTTTGGGAGAAGGAGAAGTTTGGAAGAAGCCTGGGGGTAAGCCATTGTGTTAGAGGCAACCCAGACAGAATTGATGTGTATGCCCAGTCATCAGAGCACAACCAATCTAATCATAAACGGAACAGTGCACATTACAAGCTGATGCAATTTCATGTACGTTTTTAGAGATGCCGCGATATCGTAACTGTCAAAAAATCGATATCAATACTACTATTTGCAAAATGATCGATATCGGATGCCACCATATTTCAGCATGCAAATTTTCAATCTTTGGCTTTAGCACATGCGATTCAGTGCAATCAAATAATCCTATTTACCTGTCAAAGTTAGTGCTTGTAGCCTACTTGGTGATAGCAAATTTTCATGAAATCATGATTGTGGGAGCAAATATTTGGCCAAATAAGGCGCTGAAAAAGCATCAAAATTTCAAAAATGGTACATTTTATTGATATTTTACTTTTGCCCAATTTTGATGCGATATCGATATTGCTGCTTGAAAAAAGGTCGATATCAAGATCCACATCGATATTTCCAAAATTTAGAAATTCCATATGATATCCATACTAGAAAAATTTTGTGACATAGGCCTATGCGATATCGATATTGTGGCATCTCTAGTATGCGTACTCACATGTTTTATTATGCACTTCCACCTTTAGAATGAATAGCAATCCTTGAAACTCTTACAACTCAATAGATGATTGAAGATTATACAGCAAGAATACACTCAACCAGGACAATACGATGTGACAAAATGACAAGCCATTGACCCATGCAATGCCATCAAACTGAATCACATTACTCCAACAGAACGATGCCTTCCCTTCTTTCCCTTCGTTGATGAGTTGATGAATTCATTTTGAACAATCTTCAAATCATAGGAATCTGTCCATGTCCAATTCTGTGACTCCATGAAACATGAATTGTCCTTTCCATGTCTTCCTCCAAAAATCGTTGGTGTTGCTCAGCCTACTCTAAAGGCTGTATGTATGTATGTATCCACCATGAAATTTTTCGCCTGTCTGGACCACTGGAGATCTACACCAATGAGGAAGTTGCTGCTCTTTCCAGAGTAAAACAGTGGGGATGCAGGTGCACTCACCATCATCACTATCATCTGTAGCAATCCTAAAGCATACACAAAATATATGCAGTATAATATAAGGATAAGAGCTTTCGGTTTACATTGTGATTGTACTGCCCCAAGCATGTATGTACATACATACGCGTATGTACTATGTACCATGCCTATCTACTTGTTAGCCTCTCTCGATAAACAGAGTGCATGCTTCTCAACCAGCATGTGGATAAATAAAGTTGCAGCATTTCTTTACACTCACGTCCACACACCTGCAGTAATTTTTTTACAACCAACCTGCACAACACTTGCAAGTCAAAGACAGAAGACTAGCAAGTCTTGTATACATGTTGTAAAAATTTACTCAGGTGTGAGTGTGATAAGTTCTGCACCTTTAGCCACATGCAGGTTGAAACATATTCAAACAAACATATCAAACATATCATGGCCGTTTTGTTTCCTGTGCCATGGACTCCTATACAGGTTTAGTAATATAAATGTCAGGAGTGCATGGCATTTTCTTCCTTTCTTTTCATCCTTCTCCTGTGCACAGTTCAAGAAGAAAGTAGGGGGTGGCATTGTAAACAATGCAACATGCCATTCCAACTGTCTTCTCCAACTGGCCAGACTATAGCAGTATACAACATAGAGTACCAAGGGGTAAAACTGGAGTAAACCGGCCACTCATGTAGAAAGAACAGTCTTCAGTACAAGGTGAAAGAGTTTACCCCATGGTTGGGTTTCCCCACATGAACACGCCTACAGTACTATACATACTTATTGAGCAGAATTCTGTCAGCGGCCTTTCTGAATATCAGCTTTTCTTGTGAATGTATCAGAGCTTCTCTTCAGCATACGTTTCGTTTCGTCTTCCTCCTTCTCCTCCTCCTCTTCTGATTCTGCGCTATTACCTCCAGCTTCTTGTTGCTATCACCTTCACTCTTTGTTATCTCTTTTTTCTTCAAGCGGGATTCTGCTCTGCTCCCCTTCAATCCTGCCCCTGCGCCGTTTCAGCATCGCCTGCCTTAGACCGTCTCCTTCTAAATTCAAGAGGTCCACGCCTGCAAGGCCGACTCCTGCCGACGCGCCGGAAGAAACAAAAAAAAGAAAGAAAAAGGCGAAAAATGAGGAATTGCTGCGTAACTCAATAACTTGGCAAGGAAGTGACCAAATTGAAAAAGGATTTTTATTATCAGAATATACGTAAAAAATGCCACATCCTGGTGTCCGTCTCTCTGCGCGAATTTGCTATTTTTCCAGAGATAGAATCAATTTTGCTGTTTAGGCCTATTCAGCCTGCTGGCACAAGATCGAACGTAGAACCTGTGGGAATGAATGGCGCAGCCTGCCCTCATAAATTCTTATGGCCGACCTGTTGGGCATAGTGCCGTTGAAATAGAAGGAGGGGCAGCTTGCGCCTGGAAAATTTTGTATGTGGTAGGCCTGTAGCGCCCTATATAACTGCTATTTTGAGTTCTCCTTATCACCTGCTGCGTCTGTAGATCAACTATTTTGCCTTCTTCCATGCTTCCGCGCTCTATCGCGACATAAATTTTGCACTCATCCTATTTCTCCTATTTTTTGCCCAGCTGAAATAAAGTTGTCCACATGCGATTCGGTCGACAGAACGGCCGGCGCCACACAGACCCAAGGAAGTGGAATTTGTCCAAGGAAAATAGCTTGTTATATGCCAAATTTTAAGCTGATTTCGATGGCGGAAGTTGTATGCGTGAAAAGTTGATTTCCAAGTTTTCATGATAGGGTCTACCTGCCTGCGCAATTCTGCATCCTGCGTCTGCTGCCTTTTCGTTGTTGCCTGGACTTATCCATTTCAAAAAGTGAAGCATTTCTAAACCTCACTATACGCCAACGGTATTGATGCTCAGGTCCTAAAGGAGTTTCAGCAACTGGGAAAACAGAAACGAAAAACGAAAAACGAAAAATGGATGAGCAAGCAAGATTTAGCGGCATCGCACCAACAAAACGAAAAACGAAAAATAGGAAGTAAACAAAGGAAAAAGGAAAAGAAGCAAAAGAAATAGAACGAAATAAGCTTTATGGAACTAAAATTAGTAACAAGATATTTGTTCAGGGAAAAAAAATAGAAAATTCGAAAAAGGCTAATATTTAGTAACATAAAACTAAGCATCTAATAATTCAATACTGGAAAAACGAATTAGATAAAAAGACCATATAAAGGACACATGATGCTAACAAAACGAAAAATAAATTTTCAGCGTGACATAAAATAAAAAAAAATCTTTAAAAAAACGAAACTAAAAGAAACGGATAAATATTAAAAGTCACCAGAATTTATTCATGTAAAAAGTAAACGAAACAACTAATCATGCAAATTTAGTGAAAAAACACATATCCAACAGACAAAATAAAACCAAAAAGGAGACCGGCAACATCTCTCCCCGTAAAAAAAACCAAAAAAACAACCCATTCCCTGCCTTATTCTTATTCTGCGCTTGCATCTCAAGACTGTGTAGCTGAGTCTTGTGCTTTGGTAGTGTTGTTCTCTTGTATTAAGCACATGTAAGGCACAGTAGATCAGATCATGTCTGAGGAAATGGAGAAGAAAGAGAAGCAGGAGGATGAGAAGGAAGAAGAAGAAGATGCTGACAATTCTTCTGAAGAAGATTCAGAAGAGGATGATGAAAGTTCAGAGGATGAACATCCAGAGGATCCAAATATTCATGCCATTATTGCAGACTTAGAAGCAGAGGAGGAAGATCCAGATGATATGCCACAGCACCAGGTGCACCACCTTGCGAAAATTTTCTTGATCTTTCCTCAGGGTTTTTATAGCCTGTTCACTTATACCACAATAGTGCTGTGGTAACAGTAGTGCTGTGGTATCCCGTCCAAGGTGCAAAACTATTGAAGGTGCAATAATGTAATCATGCACTGGCATGGAATCTCTGATTTAGTCCTTGCAAAATGTAGAATTATACTTATGTGGCCTAAATTCCACCTGAACCAAATTGGCCAAATTACTGCTGTAAGCTGTAAAGGTCAGTGTATAGCCCTGCAGGAAAATACAATCAAGATCAGCCAATTTGGGTGAGCTATACATGGGATCGGGCAATACAAAAGCCTTACAATGGTGTGAATGAAGCCTTGTCAATGCAGTTCTTTGCATAGCCCGATATCGGGCAATATATGGGCCAAAAAGTGCAAAATAAGCCAAATTGGGCAGGCGGTACATGGGATCGGGCTATACACTGACCATCTACCTAATTTTTTAGTCTCAAGGTCCATCCAATAATAATGCACCTTCTCTTAGAAGTACAGTAGTGCATACATTGACTTACAGTTCCTTTGAACATTATTGCATTGAAATGCTCATATTGTTTTCAGAACAATCGAAAGCAGAAGATCAAGACAATTCTGAGGGAGTATGCACAATTGAGTTCTACTCATGGAGTTGATCATATGGGTGAAGCACATACATTTCGGGTTGTGATGTTCTGGTCACTGATTTTGATCTGCTGTGGAGCTGCGTTTTGCTATCTCTTCTCAGATACCATCATCCGCTTCTTGAAATTTGAAGTTGTTGTACAGATTTCTGTAAGACTGTTGGCTTGTTTCTTTTCTATGTGCTGTACATACATACCTGTACTTTTATCTATTTCATCTAGTACACAGGAGTGTGTATAACTTACACTTACACACAGAGAGATTCAGAACTTGATCTAAACTTTTACTTTGGTTTGGTGCCTTTGTGGACAGTAGGATGTGCCTTTGTTTGCAGATGAAAAATGAAGAGAAAATGTTTCCCGCTGTTACAATTTGCAATTTGAATCCATACAAGAGATCTGAACTGCTCCTTAGGCCCAAATTGGCTGGATTGGTAAGTTTTTCTTTGACGCATAGGCTATTTTTCAGCCCATATTTTGTGCTTATGATATGCCTATGTGTATGTCGCTTTTTCTTTGTTTAGGTACAAGCGTTTGAGGTTGCAATTAAGGCGTGACAACCAATTAACAGTCCACTCATTAGTTGTGATGTGAATGTCTTTTATTCCCAGTGTAACTCTTTGTTAGGTATTTGAGGAGAGATATTGCTCTCTACTTTCTTAGTAAAATGCCTGTAAGAAGTAAAATGCATATGATACAATACAAGCATAGCATACATATTACATGAAGAGCGGATGCTATTGAACCAATTTCACACACATTGCTGATGAGCCTTCATAGTTACAGTATCCACATACACTGGAACAACTTTTCTCAGTTATGCTTTTCCCTTTGGCAACATTGATCTGTAGGATCCTCTCTTTGTCTGAAAGAAGAAAATGGGACAGCATGAATTCTTTATGAAGAGTTGCCAATCTACTTGGTTGCAGCCAATAAGGCTACACCCTGTGTGTTAGTACAGGTATCATGCTTACTTCACAGAAGTTTGTTGGTTTTTTGTTTGGATCCCTCTTGGATGCAGGCAAATCACACGCCATCAACTGAAATAACAGTTCAATAATGCAAGACACGTTTTGCTTGCTAACGCCCGTTTTGCGGGTGCTAGGTCAAGAATACGCTGGGGTGATTGCGATTTACCGTATTTGCCTGGTTCAATTGCGTTTACCTGGTTTCCCACAGTTTGGAAATATAAAGCAAGCAAGCAACGCCCATGTAGAAGATAGAGCAAGCAAAGCAATCAATCACTTTAGACCAAGGTTGCCATTCATTCTACTTCTCTCAATTTTATTCAAACAATGGGTATTGATTGATTCATCAGAGCTATACAAGGGCAAGAATGCTAGGATGTATATGCACCAAAGTACATACCTACTAACTATGTACAACCTTTCATGCAAGAACAGTACAGTAAGCTTACCAATTTCTCAAGTTCTGGAACTAAACTGACTTGACTTTTTCGAATGGGGTTGAGATTGCAAATTGTAACAGCAGGAAATGGAAGCTGTTCAAATTTGATCTGAAAGAAGGCAATTTAGTATTGCCTTCGTGTTCCATGCTACGGCCGTTTTGGTCCCAATCGGGGGCCCGGGCCCCCAATCGAGGGGCCCCTATATTTATGCATGCAAAGTTGAGATGTCTTTCTTTTTTTCCTTCTCGACTTTCTCTTTGTTTTCTTTTCTTTCTTTTTTTCACAGACTGATTGGGCGTCCGGGCCCCTGATTGGGGGCCCCTTTCTCTTATTTTACATCGATCTATGGGGGGCCCCAATTGGGGCCAAAACGGCTGTAGCATGGAACACGACGCCAATACTAGCTGGCTTTAGTCTCTCTAGGTTTCTCCGTTGGTCCATTTTAGTTGCATGCATACCTCAGACTGCACATTGATGGGATGGTCGTTGTATTTTCGGATCAGTTTCTCCACGTAGTAGACACAGAAGCAGGCAGATGTGAACACCAATGCACCCCAGAACACGACGAGCCATATCTTCTGGCTGGAGCCCATCTGAGGAATGCCATGGCAGGTGGTCCATCGGCTGAACTTGACCAATTCTCCAGCGACTCCAGCTGGCATTTCGATTGCACTTGTGCAGAGCAATGGAGTAGGTACAGTAGTTACGCTTACGCTTCACACTCACTGAGTCTTAACACAGCAAGTAAAGGCAAATTGTGTGTACCTGTCCTGTACCTTGGTACCTACTGTACGTTTCGCTTGTTTCTCTTTGACACTGTGAATTGAATGCATGAATATGTTTGGCTGGTGACGAGCTTCTTTGCATTGAGTAGTGAAATTTGATAGGATAATTTCATGGTGATAATTGGGCAGTTTCCATGCAGATGTCTTTCAGAGATATGACATGGCCATGGCAACTTGATGAACATTATCCCTTGGAATCAAGTTTGGCCCCGTTTGGGCCACCCCTTGAAAAAATTTTGAATTTATACTTACTTTGTTACAACCCCCCTCCCTGTCATTAAAAGGCTGTTTCAACAAGTGTGTTACAACGTTTCGAGTTGTAACAGTGGCATCTCAGGTTACTTACCCATGTAATTTACACGGGTAAAAGCATGTAGAAGGGAGCTCATTTCAAGAAATAGTGTAGTTTCTCGCGTTTTCGTTGTTACAACGTTTTCCGCTTCTTACTTTTCTAGGGTTGGCGCCAAATTCAAAAATTTGTTACAACTTTTTCACTTGTAACAAATCAAAAAATGCAATTGTTACAACCACTGTTACATCGACTGTTACAAGTCACCACTCAGTCGCCGCAATGATGAAGCATAGGAACGAGTAGGAAAGAGTTGTAACAAAAGGTGTAAAAATGTTGTAATAAACGTGCCTAAAAAAGTGTTACTACCCCCCTCCCCATCTAATAACCGATTTTTTCGCGCCAAAAACCGACTTGACTCCAAGGGTTAAAGTAACTTGTATATACTGTACATTCAATCAAACGTACATACATTGATCGGGTTATTGGTGGTTGTGGTTGGTTGCATCTGGTGTCATCAGCACCAGTACCTATGCAGAGAGATGAAACAGTGTGTGTATATGAATGAATGATTTATTGGCTTTGGCTACATTCTCAAAGCGATTATTCACCCCCATGTGCACAGCTACATACAGGTCAATACACTTTACTTATGTAATACTAAGCACCAAAAAAGATAATTCTGCTGGGGGGAAAAATGGAGGACATAGTGTAAGCTAAAGAAAACGCCCATCTCGGGCAGGCAGAGATTCGCCCCATTTCATTTATTTGGGTTTTGCCCCAATGAATCGGTATGTACCAGTACCTATGAAAGGTAAAGCTGATTATTTGGTTAGCTGAAATAAGAGATGGTTACTGCCAGTGCCAAATGCTGTAGCAAATCTTCAAGAATTTGCAATAATTCAAAATTGGAATCGAACGCCCGTATCTTCAAAAATTATCGCCGAAATAGGCCTACACTACACTTATCTGTATTGTTTGAAAATTTTTAAGAAGGCGTTAACCAGATATCACTGAAAAAATAGGGTACTGTGGGGTAAACCCGGACACGGGGTAAACCCGAACACTTTGTATATATCTGCAATCCTAAAACCGATATTGAGAATTGAGACAAGTACTACGTATGTTCACCATATGCTGAAGTGGCAAGTTCAGAAAAGCATAGGTGTCCGGGTTTACCCCACAGTACCCTATTTCATTTCCTGTTTTTTATATGTTTGTCGTCTTCTTGAAAGCGTGGCGAAACGTCGGCTATTACGTAGCCAGCCAGCCAGCCACATCCGCGGAATAAATTTCAAATAACTTCATCGAAATTCCAGGTGTACACATGATTTCCGGGACGGATATGCAAATCGAAATCACCTCCCCTCAGTCTTATTTTGTTTGCATAACATTTAACAAAAGCATTGAGCACATAAATTTTCTGCTTTTATCGAAGTCACAGACTTTAGTCGTCTTGTGTCCAAAATTCCAACTCTACTGTTTCAAGTAAACTTCAAACCTTTTCATGATGGATGTCAAGGGCCTTGTCCTTATCTTTACTGCATTAGTTGCAGTTTGCAATGGTAAATTATTGCCCTCAAAAAAGAACTATTATTATTTTGCAATTTTTTATTATGTTTATTGCTCATTGAATTGAAAGTAACATTACAGTGTCTCTTTTCAGCTCAGTACGGTACAAGCTGTATCAACTCCAACTATTGCGCCCTGGGTTACAGTTGTGTTAACGGCATTTGTACTACGAATACCAACGGTCTCAGTAAGCTAAAGCAAAGCATGGCACCAGTGGTAACGTACGTAATTTTATGGAAACATCGACACTAGATAGTAGTGATATCAGAGTGGGTTATACCAATTTGCACGAGTTTGTTTTACCTGGACGGGTCTGTCTGTGCTGTGCTGTGCTGGGTTTAACTTACCTGGCCTTAGGTAGGTGTACCAGCTTGTAAAAAACAAGTTGACATCACTACAGACAGTGTTACGTATTATGCATGCACAACATTTAGTATACTATTACAATACCGGAAGATTTCAGTGACGTGAACGTGACGTTTTTGCGAAAAACAGGTGTAAGTTTGCCCTATGGATCCAGCTGTACCGTCGGTTCGACAACGTCCGTGTGTGGCACCAACATGCAGTGCAGGGCTACCACTGGCTACTATGGCTACAACGCCGGCACGTGCCAGTGTTTGTACGGAGTGGCCACTTACAATTCCGCCAGTCGCGCCTATTCTTGCGGAGGTGGCAGCACAACCAGAAGTATGTACACGTTTGTTCTGTTCATGCCATTGGGGCGCTACACACGTGCTCCGACAAAACGCTCCGAGCGAATTCGGACCGAGTTCGAAATGACTGTGTCGTTTTGAACCGAAGCGAGCCGAGCATCAATTGCTCGCACGTCTCCGAATTGCAAAACTCGGCTGTTCCACGCGCATCTTTGGAAAAACGCAGCGAGTTCGGTGCGAACTCGGAGATTTTACCTATGTTGATTCATAGTCAGGGCAGGGCTCCGAATTCGGAGCGAATGCAGAGATCACGTCTGTGGCGCCTCATTAATTCGTATATATATATGCGGCCATCTAGGTAGGTACAGGTACTATCATCATGGTTGGTTCGGTTTCCAATACCTGAATTTGAATTAAAAATTGATTATGTAACCAGTAATGTACTGCGTAGCGACGGACGTCTATACATGTTCATCGATCCATCACCATTATACGTACGTATATACAAACATACGTATACAAACAAAGACATCATTTTTTTGAAATACTGTGTGAAGCAATGATACGAAAAGCTGTTTTATATTGATGTGTAGCTTACGCGAATGTGGGAGACTACTGCAATCCCTACAGTAGCTCCGGAAGTCTCTGCTCCGGCTCAAACGTGGTCTGCGGAACGAGAAGCTATCGTTGCGAGTGCAGAAGTGGCTATTCTCAACAGTACAGCTCCTCCCTGGCCAGATACGAGTGCGTCGTCCGGGGTAAAATGCGCATTTTAGGGTAGCGTGGGGTAAAACCGCCCGTGGGAGAAATCCGCCCACCTATGGCGCTTTTACCCCATTCGAAACATGGCTCTCGAAAATGTATCTCGGGACTCTTCTGCCTCTGTTTTTTCTTCCTAGCCATGACTTGACAACCTTTGTAGGCCTGATTGGGGTAAAAGCGCTAAAGGTGGGCGGATTTCCCCCATGGGCTGTTTTACCCCACGCTACCCATACCTACCCTGTCCAAATTGTTTCTATCCTGCGATGCATTGCACATCTCCTACATACTGGAGCTAGTAATGGCACAATTCCGTAACAATGCTTTTTGTTTTAGCCTCCGATGCTGAAATCGGTCAAAGCTGCGTCAGCGTGAATTGTCGCTCGTCGATGAATGCCATCTGCTCCACTGTTTCTGGCTCTTCCTCCCGCATTTGTCAGTGCAGAAGTGGGGAAGAATACAGCACCAGTTCCAGGAGATGCGAGCGAGGTGAGGCATAAGCATTGTTTTTCTCTGCTCCATACATACATACTGTAGTGTCAGTAAACACAAAAAGTCTCATTTGATGTGCTGATCGCATGACGTCCCATAACAAGCGTACCTACAATACGTACCTAGAATGTACCGTATTTTTGGGTGTATATCCCCCCCTGAGTATATCCCCCCAGTGTATAACCCCCATTGGCAAAACATAAATTTTGTCCTATGTATATCCCCCCCTGGTGTATGTATAACCCCCCATGTACTGGAAGGTACCTAGCCTACCTATGTAAGCTGGTCATAAGCTAGCTGTAGCTACTCCTACACCACGCTACTATGCCTATAAGCTTAGCTGAGCATGTCTTGTACTAGAATAACCCTGTTTTGACCGCGATTATGCCCTAAAACACGTACTTTTGGCCTCAAAAACATGCCTCTACACACCTCTCAGAAACATAAATTTTGTCCCATGTATATCCCCCCCAGTGTATATCCCCCCCAGTGTATAACCCCCCATCAGACCTCTCGATTTTTGTATAGCCCCATGGGGCTATACACCCAAAAATACGGTATATGATGGGATTGTGATCCGTGAGGGATGAGTTTGTTGTGGATGGGATGATCTCTGTGATCAAGATAATGGAGATCGACGTACGTACAGGTACGTACCTGCATTTGTATGAATAAGAATGGATATTGATGTGTTTCCAGTGCCCCAAGTAAACGACGACTGCACGAATGCACAGCGTTGTTCCACGCCCAACTCCTACTGTCAAAAGCAGACGTCCGGAAGCTACGACTACAAATGCGTCTGCAATCCTGGTTACTACTGGGCCAACTCCAAATGCAACTACAGAGGTACGTATACAGTTTGTACGCAAAGGATGGAAGTCGAAGTAGCCTACTACGTATGTCATGTACCTACTGTACCTACTACTGTACTGTACATGCACTTCCTCGGTAACCGCTCCCAGGTCCATCTAGCTAGATCTAGCTAGATTTTCCACGAGCTTCCATTTCGTGGACTACTGGAATTATTCGTGAGGTACTTGGTTTTTGTCGGCTTTCCTGTGCGTTTCGAAACTAAAAAGTCAAAGTGGAGCTAAATCTAGACAAGAGGCAACAACGAAAATACTGATTGATTTTTATGAGTTCAAAATTCGGCGCTGACTCCGCGGCTGTTTCTGCAGCAGTAATTTCGTTATTGCCTCTTGACTATATTTAGCTCCACTTTCGATTTTTTAGTTTCAAAACGCACAGGAAAGCCGACAAAAACCAAGTACCTCACGAATAATTCCAGTAGTTCACGCAATGGAAGTACGTGGAAAATCTAGCTAGATCTAGCTAGATGGACCTGGGAGCGGTTAACGTGGTTTAACTTAAAGTATAAAGTACGCTATGGCCGTGCCCCGGCTAGGAAATTTGGTTTTCGGGGATTATTCTTTGCACATACAGTAAGTATACATACGTATACTGTACATACCGTATTTACCGGTAGATAACCCCCCAATGCATAACCCCCCCCCCCCCCCCCAATATATTGGCAAAACATAAAAAATGCCCAATGCATAACCCCCCCCCCCCCCCCTATGCATACCCCATATGTACTGTACAGTACCTGAACCTACCTATGTAAGCTGGTCATATAGTACCCATAGCCACTCCCACACCAAGCTAAGATGCCTATAAGCCTGCTTGGGGGTGTATTGTACTAGAATAACCGTGTTTTGACCTCAATTATGCCCTAAAACACGGGGTTTTTACCTAAAAAATATGCCTCTGCGCGCCTCTCAAAAACATAAAAAATGCCCCATGCATAACCCCCCAATGCATAACCCCCTCTCCCTACCCCCATATGGGACCTCTCAATTTTTGCATACCCCCATGGGGCTATGCACCGGTAAATACGGTACGTATACTGGTGCCCTGGCGATCAAATCGACCAAATGTACCTACATACGTTACCCATTGTACACACAATTCGCAGCACCTTCTTCTTTTTCAGCTTCCGTCATCGGCGGCGATTGCTCATCGCGGTCCGAGTGCGTCTCGGCGTACGCCAAGTGCGAGAGCGGCAAGTGCGCCTGCGTGAACAGCGACGACTTCGACGTGAACGCCGACAACATCTGCGTCCGCAAGAACAACCCCAGCTGCCCGGGCGGCGTGGAACCGCAGAAGGACTCCGCCACGCCCCCGGCCTACATCAAATGCACCCGGAAACAGCCGGCGATTCGCCGCTCGCCCATGAAAAAGACGGGCAGCGGCAAACTCCTCCATCTTCTGCTGCGAGAGAAACGGGACGCGGAGTTAAAGGGGGGCTCCGGCGGGACATTTAGACAATCAATGGAGGAGTCAAGTTTCATACTTTCGGCACTTGAATTGAAAGCCCGCGAATGCAATTGTGTGCATCGCGCTTTTTATAAAAATTTGCTCCTCTTTCGATCTTAGCCCATGTTGATGGAGCCGTTTATTGCCTCTCTGAATCGCTATTATGTTAGCTGTTTTCGTCTTACTAAATGGCTCCCTTGAATTCCTTCCTTGTATAACAGAGGCAAAAACGGCTCCTGAGGATGGGATTAGATTGAAAGAGGATGAAATTTTACATTGGTATACTAGGAGCTTGCTCAAATGTACTTTGAAGCTTTTCTCCCCTTATGTACTAAAATGTTCCCGCCAGATCACCCCTTTAAGAACAGACGCTCGGACCTGCGGCGCCAGTATGTGGACGGACAACTGCGCGGACGACTTCTACTGCGTTCCGTACTCGGAGGCGGATTACGAGATTGTCGGCGATTTTAAGGAGCAGAACGGTTTCTGCTGCCCGGAGCAGGCGCCCAAGTGTCTGGTCGGCGGTCCGCCGACTGCTCTTAACGCGGCGGCGGGTTACGGATGCGGAGATGACACCTCCTGTCCGAAGGATACCCATTATTGCAAGCGCGAGAACGGGAACACGATTCGCGAGATTTGCTGTCCGAGTCCGTGCGCAGATCCGAAGGCGATTTTCAGCGGGAATAAGTGTTTGCGCAGGATGCAGATCGGCGACGTCGGATGCACGGACGACGTGCAGTGCAACCACATCACGGGCGCGCAGTGCGTGACGGTGAAATCTGGCGACCCGAAACAGTGCCTCTGCACCAATTCGGACGAAGTGGATGTGGGCGGAGAATGCAAATGTACGTATGTACTGTAAATATGTAGTAGAAGAAAGAGCAATAAATAATAAATACCTAAAAGGCCAAAATGGGAGTTTGGTTGGAGTAATTCGTATCCCTTGATAAAAGGGAAAGACGTACAGTAAACCATGGTCGAAAATACTACGTAGGTATGTAGGTACATACGTACCTATGTATGTATGTACCGTAAAGTACGTATACGGATATAGTATGGTACGTAAGGATGACCTGAGTAAATCTAACTCAACTCAACTCAATTTTCTCAGAGAGCGAGTTGACACCTCACTACCTCAGTGGTTACGTACCTACTACGTTACACCTACCCGTACATATGTAGGTACGTACGTACTGTATTTCTGTGCACTTTTCAGCCGTTCTCTGTACGGCAAGCAACGGACGCACTGGTGAAGCTGTGGTGAACACAGACATTAACCGGTACTATCGTTGCAACATTAACGGCAGAACCTACGCCGACGCGCGTACTTGCAGCACACCCAGCGAAATCTGCGACACCCGATACAACGTCTGCTGTTTGGCCATCGACAAACAGGGTATCATGTTTATGTACTGTATGCAGCACTGTGTGCACTGTAAACCAAGTTGCATAAAAGAAACACCCTGTAGGATACTATGGGCTATGGGGTAAACCTGGCCATTGGAAGATCCGGCCACCTTTCAGGGCTGCATACTGTATCTCAGCAACAAATGGACCGATTGAGACAAAATATTACGCCAATCGATTCGAAACTCTTCTCTTTCAAATGAGGTAGCATCTGGTTCATCATTTGCTGAAGCAGCAAGTCTCAGAGGACCTTAGTTCGTCAGATTTACCCCATGGCCGGATTTACCCCACAGTACCATATTGGCCAGATTTACCCCATGGCCGGATTTACCCCACAGTACCGTATTGGTCAGATTTACCCCATGGCCGGATTTACCCCACAGTACCCTAATATGGTTATTTTTAGCCGTCTGCTCCGATTCGAGGAAAACGCTGTACGACGAAACAGATAAGATCTGTCACGGTTGCTGTCCGACCTTCGACAGTTCCAGGGCGACATTTTCCAGCAGCTGGTGCCTGTCGGTTCAGTGTCTCAACAGGGACAAATGCTGCTGTAAGATTTTTAAGTGGTCTTGCGTTTGATGGCGCGTTCACCAGACGTACGTCCGTCCGTCCGTTCGTCAACCCATATGTGTTGACGAACGAACGGATGGCAGAACTCTACGTATGAGTTGACGACGGACGTACGGACGTCTGGTGAACGCGCCATGAGCGAGTTGCGTCGTCGCGACATTTGCTTTGGTCGACTCGATAGCGTCCTCGCGGTATTTAGTGAAAGTTTGGATCGGTGCCTTCGGGGTCGTCGGTTGAAGTCAATTTTGTTGTCGATTCTTCCCTTCGCTCCATTTCCGGCCCCAGATGACTGAACAATGTTTACATCCCCGTCGGCACCTAACGTACCTATACTAAAACGCTACTCGAAATATAACCACGGGGTTGCTATTGACCATGGTCATGACCCTGAACCCATCGCCACAACGCAACTGGTCCATACTGTAGGTATGTATGTACCGACTGTACTTTTGACTAAACTTGAACCGGAGGATTGGGCTTTTGATTTTTTCAGATTAAGACCGAAGAGCTGAGATGAGATTACTGAAAGCGGCATCCCACTGAAGCAATGATCACAATTATCTATCGCCAAAAAAAGATAATGCAATAAGAGTTTCTGGACGGTGAGTGACAGGATCACTGGCAAAATTTTGCGTGCGGTCCATGCGATTTTAAAATCATGGTGTACATAAAATAATTTGTTTCATTCGATGCGTTTCTATTTTGAAAATCAATCAATTTTGAGAGGTTTATTATGGCTTAGCTGCATACGTACATATGTACGTACAGCGCTGGGGCCTGGGTTACCCATACTTTCTCCTTTCACAACCTGTTTTACGCGTGCATGACTTATCGATAAAGTAGTAGATGTGATGTGAATGGCTTTTCATTTGAGCACCTGGCTGCCAAAGTAGGTATAGTCAAGTATCATAACCAACTCCCGGTCACAGCGTGCATGCTTCAAGCAGTTGGTTTCGCTATGTATGTATGTATACGTGCGTAGTACTAGTAGTACATAAAGTGCGTCACCCAGACTCAATACGTACGTACGTACGTATGTATGTAGTGCACGAACGTATGTACGTACCTATTGCATCGACAAGCTAACCACGAGTATCCATCCACGTTGGCATTCAATTCGCCTTTTTTGCGGTGCATTTATTTTTATACAAGAGCATAGTATGCTGTACGTACATATGTATAGAGCAGCACAGCAAATGTGAATGCCTAACATTTTATTTTACACGCGCTGCTATTAATTCCAATTTCTTGGAGGCACGTTGTATGGTTGCGTATCGGTTTCTCAGTAGTAAACAAACAACATCCTCAGCAAAAACGTAAGGATAGCTACTGACTGATGATCAAGATTGCATACAGTCTGGACGCAATGCTTCTCATTCTTTCCTGGCTCTACGCTTGCTTCTTAACAATGGATGCGCAATACGTAAGCGACATCAACCATTTTTGCTCATTTCTTATTTCTTTATTTACTATAATCGCATCTATGAATTTTTAGACCAGTGCGAAAGAGCAAAAATATGCCACCTTGCGCAGCCAATTTGATTCCATATACGGAGCAATTCGAATGACCGGTTCGGATTTTGAGAAAATAGTGCTTCGAAAACCGAAAAACTTTTCCGTCGTCGCCATGGTCAGCACGGACAGTCACAAATATCGCTGCGAAGTTTGCCAGTAATGCGTAAAGATATTCTGCAAATTTCAAGGGATTTGGCGGAAAAATTACTACGGAGGAGTTTACTATGTTTTGAATAGGCCTATTGTTTCCAATTTTGACTTGCTGGCGTCTTCCTACAAAGAGCAGTACGGGGAAAATCCAGGAATATTTTTCATTCTCATGGAGTTGGTCGAATTGCAAGAGAAAAGCCAATCGACATTTCAAAAGGTGTGAAGGATAATGTGTACTAATGGTTCAAAAGTTGGTCCCGGTTTACCCTATGACCGGGTTTACCCCACAGTACTCTACAATACAGGCAGTACCAACATTTTACAGAGAAGGATGTGACTGAACTGTGGAGATAAACTGTTTCACCATCTACAATATACGTTCACTCTCTGGTCTGACCCATCATACAGCATAGCTTTATCATGTGATTGAACTGTTTTGTTTTCTTTTTTACAGCTGCGATTACAGGCCATTCCCTACCTCGGTTTCGTTCCGTCTGAAAGCATCGAGGCTGCTACGATAGACTTGGAGCGAATCGGTATCAGAGCTGAACAATTTGCGCAAGCTATGAAACAACTGTCCAAAATCGAGGTAAAAAATTTTTTAAAAATGTCCCTGCTTTCACATCGGAAGTAGATCAAAGCTGAACAATTTGCAGAAGCTGTGAAACAACTGTCCAAAATCGAAGTAAAAAATTAAATGACCCTGCTTTCACATCAGAATAGTAGTACGTCGGGCGCATTGCATCCGTGGCTGTCCATGCCTTTGTGCTGGGTATTGAGCCACGGAGACGCCGAGCGTACGCCAAACGCATGTCCCCGATGTACAGTACATATGGAACCACAAGCTGCTGAATATTTGTTTTTAGATCAAAATTACTCGACCCATCAACTGGACGTCACCACGAAATGTCGGTGCAGCTGTGGCAATTCTGGTGCTGTGCTTGTCGGTTTTGTTTCGGAAAGCACTTTGGGAGTTCTTGAAGGACAGCTTCGCTGCAATTGTTGTGCTAGTACGCTACCGTGATTCTTGCCTAATAATTTTATTTTTCACTCTTGGAATTGTTGCTTTGTTTTTAGGCGATTATTTTCTCCTTCATTTCTGGTCAAATGTGGAACAAAATCCGCCTGCCGCCGTGGTACAGGCTGCATCCCTTGACGGAACAAATAGTAAGTAAAATAATAAATAGGCCTAAATAAATAAATTAAATAAATAAATAAATAAATAATCCTAAATAAACAAAACTGAATATTTCTTAGACTTTCATTTACCCAAGTGGAGATGGTCAAGTGTGGGCGGAAACAGTTATTGTCGCCGGCATCTGTAAGCTTTCTAAAATAATCATTATTTTGCAAACCGAGAACGCAACCAGCAGACAATTGACTTTCGTCTGTTTGCTTACAGATGCGTGTTGCACCATGGGAATGGGGTTGATAAACTTGGCACCGAGAGCAAGAACAAAGCGCAGATACAAAGCTGGTAGGTATTTTACAATGCTTCGTGAAATACATAGGCTAATAAGGTACATGTTACCTATGTAAGCAATATTTTCTATTCGTACAAAATTTGAAATGGAATAAAGTAAAAATTTGACTATTTTTTTAGTTTTGGCTTTCACTGGTTTGACTATTCTGGCCGTTGCTTCAAGTTTGCTCGTTTCGATATTTCGAAAGAAGAATAGGGGTTATCCCTATAGGTATGCAGAGTATGCACTATGCAGAGAAAATGAAATTATGCAAATACGCCAGCTGCTAGGTGCTAAGATGCCAAGAGCACGTTATACGGTAGCTCATTCACATTGGAAGACAAATGCGCTCGGCGTACGCCCGGCGTATCCATGGCTGTCCATGGCTTTCCGTATGTTTGTCTAGAACACGCCAATAGCGCACGGCTAGCGCATGTGTCCGACGTGAATGGGCCATTCAAGGCGGTTCGCATTATTTTTTTCAGGTTCATATTTGAATAAGGCAATGGCTAACGCTGAAAACCTGCCAAAAATTCGTGCTAAGTCTTGTCATTTCGTCATGGCTGGTGATAAACTATAAACTAATTATGTGATAATTATATGGTATGTTGCAGTGTTTGTACTGCTTTTGAACAGGAAGTTGTACGCTTTTCGTGTTACCCCACACGCTGCCACCAAAACATTCAGACACAGACAGTTCTTCAAATACTATCGCTACAATTTGGCGGCTTTCTGCTTTGTCTAGGTTAGTCAGTAAATAAGAAAGAAATTCAAACGTTTTTCCTCATCTTTTGCATTTATATGTATGCTGCTCATTGGCCTAGTATTTACAGGATATCGTTCGAAGCTTTTGGCTGCTTAAAATTTGCGCCTGCTCTGTTTTCTTGGGCAGAACCACCATACAATACATAAACCCTGCCCACTAATGAGTATTTTCATTGTTGCCTGTCAGGAGCCTTTTAGGCGGGCTGACAAATTCAGGTCAGTTGTTCCTTGCTAGATTATGGCTGCATTTGCGGGGTATGTACCAGGAAAACATCTCAATTTCTATAGTTTAGTGCTAAGACCATTCCTACCTACCTTATACTCCCTGAAACAAAACTGACTTTGTGGCAGACACAACTTTGTACTGCGCATTTTGCAATGGAAGGAGAGTTGATATTTGCGCGCACATTAGCAGAAAAGAAAACGCAAAATTCAGGCACCCTCCCTACCCAAATACCCCGATTTCTAACAGCAGGGTTGACTGGCATTTGCTTGAGTGCCAAAGCCTCTGGCTGGGCTTTTTATGGGCAAAAAGACACCTCATAAATTCAGGCCTTTGTTATAGTTGAAACAAAATTGAAACAAAACATGACGCAACCGTAACCCACTTCTTTTCTCCTGGTAATAATAAATAATTTTCCTAATTGCTGCAAATAAAAATAATCGCCTGTCCATCGCCATACTTCATTTCCATACGCTGCGAGACCGATATCCAAAATCCAAAATAAATTAGCGTTTTGTTGACCATCATCGCTCATTATTCACCCTAAAAAGGACATTCATTTTGGAGAGTTCCGTAGAAACACGAAACACATTCAACAAGTGCATGCATTATACGGTACGTTCGAGTGGTGACGGTGACCGAAACCTGGGCCATCGCTCCTCTCTTGACTCCTGTCCCGTAAATTGATTTTGAGGACAGATAATTTGCACGACTGGAGCCATAACACTCCTCCCTCCTTGGGGTGACCCGTCTGTACTACAAATGTACACCTTGCTGACGCCTTTTACCTGAATTATCGGTGGCTGGACTACCGTTGACCATTTGCCAGCCAATTTGACTATCCAGTGCAAAAAACACGTCATCAGCTTGAATGTTTGAGTGTTTCATCGCATGGGTATTTTTGCATAGTCCTAAGCGGGGTACATACGTATGTACTGTACGTATGTCCGGTCGCATACCAAATAGGGGAATTTTAAGATTACGTGAGGCGAAATCGGTCCGCACTTTTTGTCAGAGACCTCCCGCACGGTTAAAGGCGGCAGACTTGCCTATCTGACGGTTGAAGCAAAACATTTTCGGCCTCTTTCGGTTCGTAAAAAAAGGAACGGGTCTCGGTCCCGTTTTGGATCAAACAGAAAAAGGCTACGTCTGTATGTGTTGTATGTACAGTATGAGCTGTGTGTCAGCCATTTAGCTGCCCGGCTTTTGCTTTGGCTTGGGTGGCCTATGTACCTATGCATAATGCGGCAGCTGTACCACGCAAATTACGCATCGGATCACTGGGTACAAATGTCCATGTCTATTCCCTGCTTTGCGGCTATTGTTATGTCTATCCTCACGGTTATTTGGCACAGGAAGGGCTCCATAATCTTTGTCCAATGAGCGACCATCTTTGACAGCGTCTTGGCCAATGAGAGACGGAGACAGATAGGCGGAGCCAGTTTGAGAGGAATAAACACTTTCCTTTCTGCCTGCCTGCGCGCCTCATTTTCCTCCTGGTTTAGCGTGGAAATGCGGTGCATTCGGTAAAAGATTTTTGAGTGACTGCGGAAGGAGATTGCTCGGTGAGCGTGAAAGAGGTCTGTATAACTGCTGCGCTTTCAGCTTCGCTGTGTTGTTTACCGTATTTCCTACCATACCTGAGACCACACGGAAAGCGGATTTACCATCGACGACACAGTGGACGTTCGACTTTGCTTGGACTGCAAAACAGAGCGTACGAAAACAAAAGGATAACAACCGTAATCTGATTAGTGTAAGAAAGCAACCACTTGATTTTGCATTCTTCCTTACCATTGCCTGCAGATTATCCGTTCGCTGCCTACACGTATACGTACGTACGTACGCTGCCAACTTAACCCCCAACAATATTTACTGCCAGTTATTGCCTCTTCAACTCCTGTGATCGACTCCGCTTTGTTCTGTGAAAAAGGCGAGAATTTTTGGACGCGATTATGCTTGTTATGACCTTGGATGCGTCTTCAATTTTGCAACGTCTGCAACGACAACAACAACAGCGCAAAGATGTCCCGGTTGACTGAAACGATTTCTTCCAACAAGGCAAAATGGCGGCCTATTAGGGCTAGAAGACTCGGCGCACTGTTGGTCATCGGCCTACTTTTATTAGGCCACTTGGGCCTATTAGCGGAAGGCCGCCTTAGCAGTCAAAAGTCGATCGGAGTGGAAGAAAAGAACAAAGCGCACCCGAACAACCGGCAGAAATCCTGTGCTCCAGAAAACTGTGAAAGCTTTACTGGACTTCAAACGCGTACCGCAACCTGCGGAAATTATTCGACCGCTGTCCAAGACTGGAAATGCTGCCTCCAAGTACATGCGGCGGTTATTTCGAGAGTATCAGTCGAGAAATGGAGGAGAAAATAGGCAGAAAAAGCAATCCGTGGCTCTGGAAGGAAATATCGTCCGAAGCATTAGCCCTAGTCTTGGTGAGCAGCTTACATTCATTTTCGTTCTCTTTTCTTATTTCCCTTTAGAATAGTAAGAGACAAAAGGGGAGCTTCTGAAGCAATGATTAGAAAGAAAAGAGGAGCGGTGTAATTTGATCCTTTTATTGGATGAAATACTGTAATGTTCCGTATATTGTCCCCTCGTGGACAACCCCATCGTATATTAAAGATATAGCCCGGGTCAAGAACACTTATCAGAAAACAAAAAGGTCTCAAATGAGCAAGAATGTCGAAAAATGCGAGCTTAATCTCTGTCCC
>JASAMW010005317.1:0-21693 GCA_030247985.1 Epsilonema sp. ZAB3_2
GCATCTGTACATTTCCTTCGCTCAGTAGGGCCCAGTCATCTCGGCCCCCTACTAAAACTTGTTTCTCCCATCTTGAGTATTGAGTAAGGAAAGTGGGAGCGCGCCGCCGGTCCACGTCCACTCCACACACGCACATGAGAAAGAAAAGGGCCTCAGGGGTTAATTACGTACATGACAGGCGCTTACATAAAAGTGTTTCTGCCTGTATCAATCGTCAAGCTCTTAGGCCACTGTTTGTTTGCTCATTTATCTATCAGTCATTTTCTCACCTTAGTGCTTCATATTGTCTGGCCAAATTTCAAAGCTTGATATGTAACATAGTATGAACTTTTACTGAGATTGATGAGAGTAATCTCAGGAGAGAGTAATCTTATGCCAGAAAGAAGGTTACTGTGGTGACTGTATGAACACACATAGCTCCGTATTTTTGTTGTACAGTCAGAATTTACACCCCATCAAACATCACAAGGAATAAACAAACGACAACCCAAAAATTTGGTGGCATTACGCTTGGGGGATCAAGGCAAATAACACCGAGATAAATACAACATACATACGGTAGCTACAATACTTGTTCGCACGCGCTTCTACTGTGTCTTGCCTGTTGTTTGTGCACCTATCACCTACGTATAAATAGTAATGGCGAAATGCAGCGCCATGTCACATAGACAGCTGATCACGCTTCATGCACCTCTCTATCATTCCCTCGTACATTGATTTATCCACTCCTCGCGCGAACGCTGGCCTGTGTGACCATCGACAGAATAATAACTGTCTGCCCTCCGTGCTCCCCCCCCCCCCCCCCCCTCCCGTAGTTGGACCCTACTGACGAAGGAAATGTACAGATGCTTCCCGGCCTGTTCGAAAAGGCACAGCAGATGGAGACAATGGAATGGCTTCAGTGGCTTTCTGGACGTGCCATCTTGGCCCCGAAAAACTCCGCAGTCGATGACATCAACACTGCTGTGTCCAACCGATTCCCAGGGAACGAAGTTGCAGTCTACAGCGCCGACAGAACGGAAGATGTGGCAAGGAATACAATACCGTATTCCCGGTCGAGTACTTGAACAGCCTCAGCCCTGCAGGCCTACCACCACATCGCTCCTCCGCTCAAGGTACGTTCACTATAAAATTGTACTACATTATGTACCTACGTACCTAATACATACGTGTCTGTTTGTGCACTGTCTGCTTTCTCATTAAGCACACAAAATAACTTCACCATTCCGATTGAATATTGTCTCTGACCATAGGAGAATATGCCGCTAATACTGCTGAGGAATCTCAACCCACTCCTGGGCCTGTGCAATGGCACACGTCTTATTCTGAGTCGATGCACTCTCATTCTGCTGCAGTGCAAGATTGCCACAGGTAGAGCACTGTTCCCTTGCATGTTGAACTACGTACATATTGCACTCTTCTCCTAAGCACACCGAGTTCGAGTTGACAGAAATAACGAGACTTATTGTATGTATGTGACAGGTGACAAAGCAGGGATGGATGCGATGATTCCCCGACTGGAGCTGGCGTGCAAGGAAAAGCATTTCCCCATACAATGGCGCCGCCGCCAGTTTCCCGTTCGACCCGCTTTCGCAATGACTATCAACAAAAGTCAAGGCCAGACGTTGTCAAAAGTTGGTGTGTGGCTGGAGGAGCCGTGCTTCACTCACGGTCAGCTGTACGTGGCTGCATCGCGGGTTGGCGATCCTGCGAATCTACACTTTGCCATAAAATACTCGCACTCACGAATCACGCGAAACGTTGTATATAAAGAGGTACTGTAGGTTAAGTTAGGTATGCTGTGTATGTGAATTTCTGTGCTCTGCTCCCGGTTTCGTCAATATGTATTCGAAAGTGCCGTGAAATCATGCGCTGTGCGCTTTTCAAAAATGTGCGGGTTGTTTTGTATCGAAAATATGCTGTCTTTGAATGTGCTTCTATGTTGTTGAAATGTGCTGTTGTACTGTTATATGTTGTCGAAATGTGCAGTTTCTTCGAATATGCGTGTGTTTCGAAAAAAAAACTGCTGAATGTGCTTCTGTGCTGTTATTGAAATGGGCTGTTGTACTGTTATTATGTTGTCGAAATGTGCAGTTTCAAAAAAGTACTGTTGAATCACACATTCCTACTCAACCAGCTGCAACCCATTGAGCATGTCTTGAGACTGAAATATTACATAATTACATACTGTAGCCAGAGATTGGTGTTGCGAAGCTGCAACGGGCCACTGGTGACCAAAAAAGCGTGACGTAGAGGGAGGGGGGTGGCGACGGCGACAGATGGATTTTTGCGTGACGTATTTTATGGTCTCCCCCTACTGGTGCTGGAGATTCCGCCGGTTCTATGGCCGTTGCGGCTAGTTGGTGCCTGGGCTTGCCTTGTTTCTGCTGCGTGCCAACAATAATATCCTCCGCCTTTTGTCCTCTTCCGAGAATGGACTCGCCTACTGGCTCGATGGATCCTGCCAGAGTTTCATTCATGGTCTTTATGGGCATTGTGGTTTTGCTTGCAGCAATTGTCGGGGTAGCTAGAGTAGGAGTAGCAGTAGCACCATCGTTCTGCTGCTTCTTTGCAGCCTTAGAGTCAGCTATTCCCTTCAAATCGCTCTGTTTGACCAGACGGGGCGCCGGAGCGTCCTTCTGCTTCGCTTCCTCCTGTTCTCTCAACTTCTGCGCAAGTGACGCTTCGCTTTCGCTCACGAGGTACCAGTAGGTGCTCTCCGATTTCGACTTTGGTCGCGATGATCCTCCTTTGCCCTTTCCTTTATTGCTTCCTTTTGCTGGCCGATTGGATTGCTTCTGCTTGGAATCCCCAGAGTGTTTTCCTGAGCTGCCGCCTACGCAGTTGATCGAGGTGAGTAAAACTGTGATGAGAGAGAGAAAAAGAGAAAACGGTTGGACGAAAAAGGCGTGCAGCATGATGATCCTTTTGAAGCAAAATGTGATGATGACGACTGGGTTAGTAAAGTTGGTGACGGCGCCAGCAAAGGCCAAGTCAGCCCCCTTAGCCCCTTTCCGCTCCTAGCAAAGCAACCACTTGCGGGGGCTCATAAAAGAAAAAATGAAGGTCAGTATCGCAAGAGGCAACCACCTTACCCAAAATTAGTGGCGTACATAACAGAATACAGTATGTAGCCTATACCTACCGTAATTTATAAAAGTGGAGTGGATGTGGTCATTTGGTTTCAGATGATCACGTGTCGTATAGTGCATTCTTGCTTTTTGTTCGTGTTGCGCTGCGCTTGGTTGGAGTAGGTCATTGTAACTCGCACAGGTACCTAGGCTGGCCTTTGGCTTATTAGTATTGACGCTAACTGAAACCTGAAACTTTATCCCCTTGCCTTCATCCATCTACGAGGCGGTGCAACCTATTAGAGATGTAACAGGGGCCCCGGCTCCGGCTCTGGTAAATCCCGGCATATTTTTGGATCCGGCTCCGACTCCGACATAATGAAGGTGGATTCGGTACCGGATCCACGGTCTAGCTTTTTTACTTTTTTGCTGACTGCTCCCTTGAAAAAATGAGGTTTTCCCATCAAAATTGATCAAAAATTATTGCGAAACTTTTGAATGAGACTGTTGTTGAATGAGACTATTGTTGACTAATTGACTCAATGACTCATTGACTAATTGAGACTATTTTTCCTACAGTAGTTTGTTACTATATTTTCTGGGCTTCGATCCGGCTTCGGCTCCGGCCGGGGCAATTTTTCAGATCCGGCTCCGGCACTTTGAAAAATGTCGCCCTGTTACATCTCTACTACGTACGTACGTAGTTTCACATTTTGGTAAAAACAGGACAACGAAGGACTTTGCTTGCCCGACATGCACATTGTATGTACAGGGTGTCTCAAAATAAACCAGCCACTTTCCGTGCATGTAACTCTGGAACCACACCTTTGATTTTCATGCCGTTTTTCTTATTTTGTAGTCAAGGCTTCAACTAAGATGTGTACAAAATTTTAGCTTAATAGGCCCAGTGGAAGCTGCTCAAACACCTTCTTTCTCCGGCGGTCAAAAACGAGCATTTTTCGAACTGGTAGTGCCGATTTAGGGGTCTTCTGTGCATGGTCCTTAATAAAATTAGTCTCGTAATAAAAAAGATGTCCCAAAATGCTAAGAAATATGTATCTCATGCATTATTCCCAGTGCCAGCATAGCAAACGCATGGAACAGGGTATCTTGAAAAATTAAGACCGAATTTTTCTCCATACTAAAGAAAAACGTCGATTTTGAGTTTAGAGATTCAAACCGTCGCAATTTCCGAAGTATGCGGACCAAATAGTTGAAATTTTGTGCACATATTAGCAAAAATAATATAATCCCTTTATAGAGAAGAATGGCCTACGTAGTGAAAAGAAACGAAGCAATCCCTGACTAGTTTTGGCCCCAATAAATTGGATCCCTATTTTTTGGATACCTATTTTTTGGATATTACGAAACCTATTTATTGGATATCCTATTTATTGGATATCCAATAAATAGGATACGGAAACCCCAATAAAAGTTTCGTAATCTTTTCTTCTTCTACTAACAAATAGGGCTGATTTCTAACAAATAGGGCTGATGTGTGTCTGTCTTTGTGTGTGTGTGTGTGTGATGCGATAAACTCGCTCAGTTTTGCAGCTACAGCGTCGAGTAATGGCTCATTCGAAAGCTTATAAGCCCAAGGGCGCCAGGAAGGCCTTCGATTTTTGATCTGATCAGCCGATCACCAATAATCGATCGATAATCGATATTTTAGTACTAAAAGCGCGCAGATTCGCTCACACACACTTAATTTTGCAGCTACAGCGTCCATCCAGGGCTCTTCAAAGAGCTTATTCCCTCGAGGACGCCAGGAAGGCCTTCTATTTGTGATATGATCAATCGATCACCAATAATCGATCGATAATCGATATTTTAGTGCTCAGAGCTACAGGCTGCAGTTACTTTTCTTCGTTTTCCACACATCCGGGTAAAATAATCAAACTTTGCAACAGAAAAAGCAAACCGAGCCCTTCGATTTTTGATCTGATCAACCGATCACCAATAATCGATCGATAATCGATATTTTAGTACTAATAGTACACAGAAACTAAATGACGCATTTTTTCTAGCCAGCGTTTGCAAATGGTCACGCCCAAAACTGCACATGAGACTAAGTGGGAGATGTGCCAAAGGGTTGCCAGGTCTGCAAAAGGGCTGCCAGATTGCTAATGCGCAAAAAAGGGTTGCCTGCAGATGCACGAAACGGTTGGCTAGATCTATGCAAAAAGGGTTGCCAGATCTGCGATGCGATAGGGTTGCCAGCTCTGTGAAAGAGTTGCCAGATGTGCAACTTTTGCCAGCTGTCCAAAATGGTTGCCAGATTAGATACACAAATAAGTTTCCATATCTGCAAAACAACAGGGTTGCCACATCTGCAAAAAGGTTGCCAAATTTGCAAAAGGTTTTACTGCGAAGCTGTAACGGGCCACTGGTATCCAATAAATAGGATATCCAAAAAATAGGATATCCTATAAATAGGTTTCGTACTATCCAATAAATAGGATATCCAATAAATAGGGTTTTACGAAACCTATTTATTGGGGTTTCCGTATCCTATTTATTGGATATCCAATAAATAGGATATCCAATAAATAGGTTAATTCGTAATATCCAAAAAATAGGATATCCAAAAAATAGGGATCCAATTTATTGGGGCCAAAACTAGTCAGGGATTGCTTCGTTCTTTTCACTACGTAGGCCATTCTTCTCTATAAAGGGATTATATATTTTTGATATTAGTTTAAGCCTTGGCTACAGAATAAAAACCCACATGAAAATCTAAAGTTTCGTTCCAGAGTTACATGCACGGAAAGGTGGCTGGTTTATTTTGAGACACTCTGTATAATATAGGATGGAGCTAATCAGAAGCAAGAACTTTTCTCAGAAGCAAACCTGGCGCTTGATCACACGCCTGAGGGCAATGGCTGATATGTTGGCTAGCATAAAGCGAAAACATACATTATTCAATTTAGGAAAGTGTCTGTCCGTTCAGTCTCTTGTCTCCCTTGGATGCCGTCCATGTGCATCGCAAGGCTAACGACAGAGGAAAACAGTGCCAATTATGACCTGGGTAATGGGGGTAATTCGCGCAAAAAGGGCCACCGTGGTACAGAAATGGACGACAACACTACCCATTCTTGAAAGTGGCATCTTTCAGTTGCAAAATCAATGTCAAAAGAATTTAGCGAAATTCTGCTGATGAAGTTAGCCAGCGCCTGTTGGGCCAATTTTAGGTATTGGTTCAATCCCGAACTTGGCCCGGATTACCCCTCACTCCCCTAATGTTTTTTTTCTTTGCACAAATCCCTTCTCTTTCCGCTTCTGTCGGCCGTACTGCGAAAGGAAAAAAACGGCAACTTTCTTACAGCAGCTAGCCCGGTCGCTAATCCGATTGCTTAAATACCGTAACCCCCTCATCGCCAGTAGTTGTGCCCGTATTTTGTCAAAATGATTCCGATGATGAGCTCGGTTCTTCTGCTGTGCTCAGTATTTTACGCATCGTGGCTTCTTGTTACCCCCAATGGTGGTGCGCCGCTGAAACAGGAGGGTGGATTAAGTTTGGCGTGGTCCGAAATCTCGACCTTGCCTCGTGGTCGTGATGTTCGGCTTAAGCGATCGGCGCAGCCGCAGAACGACCGTCGTCATGGAGGAGGGGATAAAGTGCTGATGAAGACGGCGTCCCAGGAAGAACGAGACAAGAAAGCGGAGACCGTTCTCTGCGTCGGAGGACCCTTGGAATGCGCCAATGGCTTTGGACCTATCACCTAATCTGACAGAGGCCATGCCGGCGTGACTGACAACTACGGATTCACGTACGGATTAGGGGTCCGGAAAGTCGGGATTCGGGTCAGTAAGAAGTGCACCCGGCTGCATCTTTTCGTCCGGCTTATGTCATATATTTTGGTTTTTGTTTTGCACCTTTGTGGCTACAGTAATATTTAGTCATTCAACTGACGGCGTTTTGGCTGTACAGTTGGCTTCACTTGTACATATTCTGTGGTACAAATAGTACGTAGTATGAATACTGCTGCATCATAAAGCTTACTAATAAGGATATGATAACCTTGCCTGCAGTAATAGGAATACTGTGTTGTGTACGTAATACGTACAGGTCCAACGTATTGTATTGTGCGTGTACCACGTAATCATTGATACTCCCGTGCTTGCGCTGTCGGCCGACAAAACCAGGAAGCAACCTTTATTCACATCACATAGTGTCTCCTCTACATTGCACATGTATGTAACCTAAGTACCAGGTACAGTTAAACAAACATGTACGTGCACCTCCCGTCCTCGACACTGATTCAGGCTTGTTCGGCCAAGGGTGTAGCGGGCACTCTCTTCAGCTGGTGCTCGCCTTGCTCCGGTGAGTGGGGGTCAGCCACATTGCCCGCCGTCGGGTACACGCGGTTTTGCGGCACCTCCTCTGCGCTCCTCTTCGCTTTCGCTTTCGCTTGCCGCGGCGACTGCTGATGCTCTTCCTGGGTCGAATCTTCGTGGCTCTTCTCTGCCGCCGCCGCTTCTGCCGCCTGCCCAGCCTGCTGCTGCTGCTCCTTGGCAGTGGCTGCTAGTTGGTGCCTGGGTTTGTTCCGGCCGCCCATCAACACAATCTCATCCACGCTCCCTCCTAGGATCGACTCCCCCGCTGGCGCTATGGTGTCCGTGAAAGCGGATTGCTGTTCCTCCATTTCCAGTGCCCCGGGCGGTGGCTTCGCGCTCTTGGCGGTGGACTTGCTGGCATTCTTTTTCGCGGACTTGGATGCGGTTTTGCCCTTCTTGGCCTTGGAGCCGGCGGCGTCTGTCGTCTTCTGCTGCTTCTTATTCTGTCGCACGGACGCCATCTCGTTAAAGGGCGGATGTGGCAAAGATTTGCCCATAGTGAAGTTGAGGATCGATTTTTCAAGTTTCCTTCGGTGAACCTATGCAGTTTTACATGCTGAATCAACCCCATCCACCTGCCTCGACGCGATTTTGCCTCCTCGCAGAGAAAACCCACTTGCAAAGCGTGTTTCGCAACGTTTTCGCGCAATTTATTGCGAAACGCCCTTTGCAAGTGGGAGGCAAAATCGCGTCGAGACCGGTGGGTGGGATCGATTCAGCATGTAAAACTGCATAGGTTCACCGAAGCGGAAATTTGAAAAATCGATCCTCGCCTTCACTATGGGAAATCTTTGCCACATCTGCCCTTTAAGTACGTACTGACTCTCCCGTTGGGACCTGTCTTCCGTGGTGTTCGTGAGGGGATCTGGGTTAGTTTGCAGTGCAGGCATCATCGGCTCGGGTGGCGGCTGCGCCCTTCTCTTCCTGTTTTTGCAGTAGCTGAGACAGGTGAAGCTGGTGAGAGTAGAGAGGACGGCGGACAGAAACAAGGAAAATGCCGGACAGAAAAAGGGCTCCCACATGGTTGCGGTTCTGACTTCTGGCTGCTCCCCTTGGAAGAAAAAAAACAGTGGATGACTGGGTTAGTTGAACGACCACTCTCGACAGCTTGAAAAACAAAGAATGAGAAAGCAGCCAGTACATACGTGCGTACCTACAGTACTTTTCAGCTTTAACTAACATACGCTAATTTTTTCTCGCCAACGAAGACATCCGGAAAGAATCTGTCAACAACACCACGGCTAATTTTCAGCGGGCAATTCAAATCAAAAAGCCGTTTCCTTCTATCTGCTCTCATCGTCGAGATATCGCCAAATTCCTTAAAGGGGAACTTTGCGCGGAAAATTCGGGGTAAGGCTACACACACATCATTAGATAGAGCATAAAAAATGCTGCAAAACGCACCAAGTCCCATCCCTCTACGTTGCGTCGTTCTTGAGTTACAGGCAAAAATTGATCTGTGAACGGGAAAATGCACGCGAGAGCATGTAGCTCGCTAACCAGTGCACTGATCGGATAATTTTGCTACCACCGTGTGCTCCGTGTTGAGTTCTACATTTTTCTTGTATAAAGTTTCGCCGTATCTTCACTGCCTGTGGTATGGGAAGCCAAAAACCGTGTGTAATTGCGCTGTTAAACACATTATTTCATGGACCTATGAAATGTGTTTAACAGCGCAATTACACACGGTTTTTGGCTTCCCATGCCACAGGCAGTGAAGATACAGCAAAACTTTATACAACAAAAATGTAGAACTCAACACGGAGCATATGGTGGTAGCAAAATTATGCCGATTGGTGTAATGGTTAGCGAGCTACATGCTCTCGCGTGCATTTTCCTGTTCACAGATCAATTTTTGCCTGTAACTCAAGAACGACGCAACGTAGAGGGATGGGACTTGGTGCGTTTTGCAGCATTTTTTATGCTCTATCTAATGATGTGTGTGGACTTTCCCCGAATTTTCCGCGCAAAGTTCCCCTTTAAGTATGAAAAATGTTCTGAAAAGGTACACTTTTTCCGATTATTCCACATAAATGAACAATGCCGCAAAAACTTTTTTATTAAAAGTAGCCTACCCTATGTAAAATTTGGTGTAGATTTCAAAAATAGTATCGGTGTTTAAAAAAATTTAACCCCTAGTATATAATTTTGCAAAATTTGTATATTTTTGACAATTTTTGGGTAGGGGTTAAGTTTTTTGGATCAACTATACTATTTTTGAAATCTACGCCAAATTTTACATAGGATAGGCTACTTTGTTGAAAAAGTTTTGGCGGCATTGTTCGTTTATGTTGAATAATCGAAAAAAGTGGACAATTTGGCGATATCTCGACGATGAGAGCAGATAGAAGGAAACGGCTTTTTGATTTGAATTGCCCGCTGAAAATTAGCCGTGGCGTTGTTGACAGATTCTTTCCGGATGTCTTCGTTGGCGAAAAAAAATTAGCGTATGTTAGTTCCAGCTGAAAAGTACTGTAGTCTGCGTTGGATGCGGCTAAACATTACATTGAGTTTGCTGCCTTCTACTGAACGCAAATTTGCTGCTGGGTGGAAAAGTGTGGTGAAACTTGTTTGTGGGGCGTGATTTTTCCGTACAACTCCAAATTTGCATAAGCGCAAGAAACAGCTCGAGTGTTGCTCAGATTGTTTTCTGGAACTGCAAACACCTCATTTCACTCTTTGACCTCGTGCTCGTGTTGGCGGCATAGAATTTTACCGGCGGTGCATTCTGCACTGCTCCACTTTTCTCACAAGACTGACCACATTATTTCGACTCACTGAGCCAAACTCATCCCCCCTTGGCCTCTCATCGATCAACAAGCAAGCTCAAGCCGTTTCAAGTCTTCAAGGGCGTTGGACGTTGCATGCAAGCCATGGATCGCTTCAGTAAGCAAGCGTGGTTGTTGGTTTTATGTACCTTTTCCTATTTTGCTCTGATAGAGCCTTTGCCTACGGTATAGCAGTCGACTTTTCTGTACTTCCAGTCGTAGCACTTATGCGTAAATGAACAGAACGTTTCCTTAGCATGGTTCTGTGTTGCGTAGTGCGTACGGAGGGTACTATGGGGTAAACCCGGACACCTAAGTTTTTCTGAACTTACCGCTTCAGCAAATGATAAACATGGTATGTCATTTTGAAAGAGGAGAGTTCAAGGAATCGTCGTAGAATACTTGTCTCAATCGGTCTTATGATTGCTGAGATGTACTAAGTGTCCGAGTTTATCCCCTTGGCCGGGTTTACCCCACAGTACCCTACCTACATACGTGACGTTATGTACATGTTTATTTATTATGTCATCTCTTTTAGCCCCCGTCCGGCCACTCGTCGGCACTCCGGGTGGCAGTGGCGGCGGCACCCGACGCCAATCTCTCTCCCAGTTTCCCCAGCAGACTCCCGGCGGCGTGACTGCAGCCGGTTTCACTCCCGGCGGCAGTTCCTTTCGGGTGGCTCCCGTCCACTCTCCCCCGGAGAACCCGCTTTCCCCTCGCCCCGGCGGACCCATGGGAGACAGCGGCTGCAGCGAAGGCAACCGAGCTGCCCGAGCCACCCCCTTTGGTGCTGGCGGGTCGGGCTCGCAACGTCACGACAGCTTTTCTTCCAACGCTTCTTTTTCTCAGCAGCAGTTGGGCGGATCTTTCGTTCGGCAGCAGGCGAGCGGAAGTACTACGGCAGCGGGAGGAGGATTTGGAGGCAGGCAGGCTGTGTCCGGCGCTATTGGTGGCGGAGGAACGGAGCAGCGAAGGGATGGAGGAGATGGAGATGGGGAAGACGTGAGTGAGCAGCGGGGGGTGGTCTGTTCTCTTTCTGTACGTACATACATAGGGTACTGCGGGGTAAACCCGGATACGGGGGTTTACCCGGACACCTAAGCTTTCATGAACTTGCCGCTTCAGCAAATGAGGAGCATGGTTGCTCATTTGAAAGAGGAGAGATCTAGGAATCGACTGGTAATAAAAACACTTTGTCTCAATCGGTTGTATGGTTGCTGAGATATACTCGGTGTCCGGGTTTACCCCACAGTGCCCTATAGATAGAACAATAATGACAGTGACAATATACTATACAGGGTGTCTCATAATAAACCGAACACTTTTCCGTGCATGTAACTCTGGAACCACACCTTAGATTTTCATGCGAAGAGTTTCTTTCCAAAAGCCCCGGTATTTAGTAGCCAAGGCTTCCTACAGTACACGTACCCTTTCTTGAGACGTGTATGATCTCTTCAGACAGATATCGCTACCGAACGACGACAGCCGGCCGCGAGCGACCGCCGATGAAGACTACGCGACGCACGACGACAGCATTTTCTCCGCACCAAACTTTCCCATCTCACCGCCAGTAGAAACGTCTACTCTACCGGGGATGGGGTCCGCGTTATCAGACTGCCGCGGCAAAGAAGCGGCTGCTTGAGCAAGCCGAAGAATACATAATAAAAGAACAAGCCAGGGACGTATTAATAGCCTATATAGCGATTTTAGCTTCGTAGGCCCCAGTGGAAGCCTGCTCACAACACCTTCTTTACACCCTGGTTCGGGTGACAGCGAAAAAATCCGGGCGCTGTCTATGCGCCGGCCGCCGCGGAGCGGCGGGGGCACGCAGACCTTCTCCGTTTGCGCGCCAAATTCTAGTCCCTTCTTTCAAACTTCTACGCGCGCGCGCGCCCGCACGACAGCCCCGCAAACGCCCACAGCCCAGGGACATTTTGAATCGCACTGGTAGTGCCCATAATTTTAAAGCGGACGGCCAATCTTCGAGGACTTCCATCGATGGATAAGAGCGATAGGAGGAGACCATAAAGCTTAGACTCCTAAACATGCCTACCCACGGGGGACAGACATACACCAGTTACGCATGCATGCGCATACGTACGTACATACACGTACGGTCTGGATATGGATGTGCTGGGGTCTATCGCTGCCGCTCTGCATGTCCTAACATCGAGTCTCTTACTCCAAAAACAGAGCCTCGTTGCTCCACCAAAAACTGTTGAAAATGTGCCGTTTCTCTTTCGACAACTGCAGTCTTCTCATCCAGTCTGCATCCTTCGACAGGCCGGACTACAAGCATTTTCCGCTTTTCGGGCGACACGGCTCCTCTCCCTTTGAAATTCTTATGCTCGACTTTGGTGTCTCGACCCATCACCCCCCCTGAAGAATCACACGCTACGATTATCCTTTGAGATTCAAAACCCCCGCGATCTCGTCGCAACTTCTGTTACCAAGCCTCCATCTTCCCCGCGGACAAAAATAGCTACATCTGCCACATTTTGCTACTCACTTCATTCTCCCCCCCCCTCTCCTCCTCCCCCCTCCCCTCCTCCCTCGCCCCCCCCCGACACTGCCGTTGGCGCTCTGCAACAACATGACCCCCCAATACTCACTTGGCCACATAACCTGCCTCACTGGCTCCGCAAATTAGTACCATGGAAGCCGCTGTCCGCATAATATTAGGCAGCGGAAAAAGGGTTGACTGGCTTTCGAATCGACCACCCTCCACAACAGTACAAGCATACGAAAGTTTCAAAGGCGAGAGGCTTCGCCGTGTTCGCTCCGTAAAAAGCGGAAAATGCTCTGTCGTCCTGACCTGTTCGATCGGATCCAGACTGAAGAGAAGACTGCAGTTGTCGAAAGCGAAACGGCACACCTTCAACAGTCCTTGCTGGCGCAACTGAGGCTCTGCTTTCCAGAACAACTCCGCCATGTTAGATCTATGCAGTATGTCGGCTGCTGTATACACGTACACATCAGTATTCAGACCGTAACGTAGTATGTACGTACAGTATGCAGCATGCATGCAGTAAACTGGTGTATGTACTGTCACCACACCACGTAGGGTAGGCAGTGTTAGGAGTACCATAAAGCTTTATGGTACTCCTAGCAGTGCGCATTGCGTAAATCACAATACAGATGGAAGTACCATAGGAAGATTCGACCGTACACGACATTTCAAAATCCCTATGAACGGTACTACCACGAAGCTCCCACAAAAGTCGTACACCCTGGGTCGGTGTGGACAGTTTGAAAAAACCCGGGCGCTGTCAGTGCGGCGCGCGCGCGCGCGTAGACAGTTTCGAAAGAAGCGGACTATAATTTGGCGCTCATTTCGCAACTGTCTACGTGCGGCGCCGCACTCACGCGGCGGCCGGCGCATAGACAGCGCCCGGATTTTTTTCAAGCTGTCCACACCGAACCAGGGTGTACGACTTTTGTGGGAGCTTGAGGGTAGCCCACAACCCAAAAATACCCAAAAGCTATATAGGCTATATCCAAAAATACGTACACACTGGCCATTGATTCTTTTATTATGTATTCTTACGGCTTGCTCAAAGCAGCCGCTTCTTTGACCGCGGCAGTCTGATAAACGCGGACCGCCGTCACCCGGTAGATGTAGACGTTTTCCTTCAACTGGACGGACATGGGAAAGTGGTTGGTGCGAACAAACAACTGCTGACATCCGTCCGTGCAGTCCGCGTAGTCCTTCCAATCGGACGGTCGCTCAGCCAAGGACCGGCTGTCGTCGTATCGGTAGCGATATCTGTCCTGAAGAGATCAATACAATACGTCCCAAAATGGGGTACGGTAGGGTAGGGTGGCTCTGGGGCAATTCATGACTGGGCTTGACTGGAGAAGCTTTTTGGCCAAAGGCCAAAGAAACCTTTCCGCTGTGTGATTGTGGAAGAAAGAAAGGATACGTGTACTGTATCGCTTTGCGTTACCATATTTCATGTGCTAGTACGTACGTACATACAAACCTATCCCAAAAACCTACATGTAGTAGTATATTGTCACTGTCATTACTGTTCTATCTATAGGGCACTGTGGGGTAAACCCGGACACCGAGTATATCTCAGCAACCATACAACCGATTGAGACAAAGTGTTTTACCAGTCGATTCCTAGATCTCTCCTCTTTCAAATGAGCTACCATGCTCCTCATTTGCTGAAGCGGCAAGTTCATGAAAGCTTAGGTGTCCGGGCAAACCCCCGTGTCCGGGTTTACCCCGCAGTACCCTATGTATGTACGTACAGAAAGAAAACCGACCACCCCCCGCTGCTCACTCACGTCTTCCCCATCTCCATCTCCTCCATCCCTTCGCTGCTCCGTTCCTCCACCACCAATAGCGCCAGCCACAGCCTGCCTGCCTCCAAATCCTCCTCCCGCTGCCGTAGAACTGCCGCTCGCCTGCTGCCTTACGAAAGATCCGCCCAACTGCTGCTGTGAAGAAGAAGCGTTGGAAGAAAAGCTGTCGTGACGTTGCGAGCCCGACCCGCCAGCACCAAAGGGGGTGGCTCGGGGGGCAGCTGGGTTGCCTTCGCTGCAGCCGCTGTCTCCCATGGGTCCGCCGGGGCGAGGGGTAAGCGGGTTCTCCGGGGGAGTCTGGACGGGAGCCACCCGAAAGGAACTGCCGCCGGGAGTGAAACCGGCTGCAGTCACGCCGCCGGGAGTCTGCTGGGGAAACTGGGAGAGAGATTGGCGTCGGTTGGCGCTACTGCCACCCGGAGTGCCGACGAGTGGCCGGACGGGGGCTAAAAGAGATGACATAATAAATAAATGTGACAAAACGTCACGTATGTAGGGTACTGTGGGGTAAACCCGGACACCTAGTATATCTCAGCAACCATACGACCGATTGAGACAAGTAGTCTACCAATCGATTCCTTGAACTCTCCTTCTTTCAAATGAGCTACCATGTTCATCATTTGCTGAAGCGGCAAGTTCAGAAAAGCTTAGGTGTCCGGGTTTACCCCATAGTACCCTCCGTACGCACTACGCAACACAGAACCATGCTAAGGAAACGTTCTGTTCATTTACGCATAAGTGCTACGACTGGAAGTACAGAAAAGTCGACTGTTATACCGTAGGCAAAGGCTCTATAAAAACAACAACCACGCTTGCTTACTGAAGCGATCCATGGCTTGCATGCAACGTCCAACGCCCTTGAAGACTTGAAACGGCTTGAGCTTGCTTGTTGATCGATGAGAGGCCAAGGGGGGATGAGTTTGGCTCAGTGAGTCGAAATAATGTGGTCAGTCTTGTGAGAAAAGTGGAGCAGTGCAGAATGCACCGCCGGTAAAATTCTATGCCGCCAACACGAGCACGAGGTCAAAGAGTGAAATGAGGTGTTTGCAGTGCAGTTCCAGAAAACAATCTGAGCAACACTCGAACTGTTTCTTGCGCTAATGCAAATTTGGAGTTGTACGGAAAAATCACGCCCCACAAACAAGTTCACCACACTTTTTTCCACCCAGTAGCAAATTTGCGTTCAGTAGAAGGCAGCAAACTCAATGCAATGTATAGCCGCATCCAACGCAGACACTGGCTGTTTTCTCATTCTTTGTTTTTCAAGCTGTCGAGAGTGGTCCTTCTTCAACTAACCCAGTCATCCACTGTTTTTTTTCTTCCAAGGGGAGCAGCCAGAAGTCAGAACCGCAACCATGTGGGAGACCTTTTTCTGTCCGGCATTTTCCTTGTTTCTGTCCGCCGTCCTCTCTACTCTCACCAGCTTCACCTGTCTCAGCTACTGCAAAAACAGGAAGAGAAGGGCGCAGCCGCCACCCGAGCCGATGATGCCTGCACTGCAAACTAACCCGGATCCCCTCACGAACACCACGGAAGACAGGTCCCAACGGGAGAGTCAGTACGTACTTAAAGGGCAGATGTGGCAAAGATTTCCCATAGTGAAGGCGAGGATCGATTATTCAAATTTCTGCTTCGGTGAACCTATCAGCAGTTTTACATGCTGAATCGATCGCACCCACCTGTCTCGATGCGATTTTGCCTCCTCGCCCAGAAAACCCACTTGCAAAGGGCGTTTCGCAATAAATTGCGCGAAAACGATGCGAAACACGCTTTGCAAGTGGGTTTTCTCTGCGCGGAGGCAAAATCGCGTCGAGGCAGGTGGATGGGATCGATTCAGCATGTAAAACTGCATAGGTTCACCGAAGGAAATTTGAAAAATCGATCCTCAACTCCACTATGGGCAAATCTTTGCCACATCCCCCCTTTAACGAGATGGCGTCCGTGCGACAGAATAAGAAGCAGCAGAAGACGACAGACGCCGCCGGCTCCAAGGCCAAGAAGGGTAAAACCGCACCCAAGTCCGCGAAAAAGAATGGCAGCAAGTCCACCGCCAAGAGCGCGAAGCCACCGCCCGGGGCACTGGAAATGGAGGAACAGCAATCCGCTTTCACGGACACCATAGCGCCAGCGGGGGAGTCGATCCTAGGAGGGAGCGTGGATGAGATTGTGTTGATGGGCGGCCGGAACAAACCCAGGCACCAACTAGCAGCCACTGCCAAGGAGCAGCAGCAGGCTGGGCAGGCGGCAGAAACGGCGGCGGCAGAGAAGAGCCACGAAGATTCGACCCAGGAAGAGCATCAGCAGTCACCGCGGCAAGCGAAAGCGAAGAGGAGCGCAGAGGAGGTGCCGCAAAACCGCGTGTACCCGACGGCGGGAAATGTGGCTGACCCCCACTCACCGGAGCAAGGCGAGCACCAGCTGAAGAGAGTGCCCGCCACACCCTTGGCCGAACAAGCCTGAATCAGTGTCGAGGACGGGAGGTGCACGTACATGTTTGTTTAACTGTACCTGGTACTTAGGTTACATGTGCAATGTAGAGGAGACACTATGTGAATAAAGGTTGCTTCTTGGTTTTGTCAACCGACAGCGCAAGCACGGGAGTATCAATGATTACGTGGTACACGCACAATACAATACGTTGGACCTGTACGTATTACGTACACAACACAGTATTCCTATTACTGCAGGCAAGGTTATCATATACTTATTAGTAAGCTTTATGATGCAGCAGTATTCATACTACGTACTATTTGTACCACAGAATATGTACAAGTGAAGCCAACTGTACAGCCAAAACGCCGTCAGTTGAATGACTAAATATTACTGTAGCCACAAAGATGCAAAACAAAAACCAAAATATATGACATAAGCCGGACGAAAAGATGCAGCCGGGTGCACTTCTTACTGACCCGAATCCCGACTATCCGGACCCCTAATCCGTACGTGAATCCGTAGTTGTCAGTCACGCCGGCATGGCCTCTATCAGATTAGGTGATAGGTCCAAAGTAGTGGTGTCAACCTTTGAAAAGTACAGTAAAGGTACGGTACGGTAAAATTACCGTGCATACCAGACGGTAAAATTACCGCGCGGTACTTTACCGTCATCAAAATTTTTACCGCAGTACTTTCGGTCGAAAATTGGCGGTAGACGGTAATAATTTTACAATGTAATTTGAGCATATTTTGGGCTAAATTGAGCATTTTGAAGACATCAGAAAACACTCCAAGTTTTCTTCGTGCCTAGATGATAGCTAAAATAACAATAGATGCTTCAAAAGTGACTAAAAACGTCCACTGAGATTATCAATGTGCTAAAAAACAAACCAAAAATAGCGAATGTATGCCAGACATAGCGAAAATATGTTCTGAAAATGGTCAACGATCAGCTGGATAGTACTAAAATATGCGAAAATGGCCGCGGTAAAGAGTAAAGTACAGTAAAAAAGTACTTTTTTACCGTCAAAATTTTTGAGAGTAAATTCCTCTGAGTTGGCGGTAAAAAGTACTCTATTAAACTTTACCGTGGCCATCGGCGGTAAAAAGTACAGTACCTTTGGCGAAATTTGAGCCAGTACCGCGGTAGAAGGTAAGGTAAATTTACTTTTTGACACCACTAGTCCAAAGCCATTGGCGCATTCCAAGGGTCCTCCGACGCAGAGAACGGTCTCCGCTTTCTTGTCTCGTTCTTCCTGGGACGCCGTCTTCATCAGCACTTTATCCCCTCCTCCATGACGGCCGTTGTTCTGCGGCTGTGGCGATCGCTTAACCCGAACATCGCGACCACGAGGCAAGGTCGAGATTTCGGACCACGCCAAACTTGCTCCACCCTCCTGTTTCAGCGGCGCACCACCAGTGGGGGTAACAAGAAGCCACGATGCGTAAAATACTGAGCACAGCAGCAGAACCGAGCTCATCATCGGAATCATTTTGACAAAATACGGGCACAACTACTGGCGATGAGGGGGTTACGGTATTTAAGCAATCGGATTAGCGACCGGGCTAGCTGCTATAAGAAAGTTGCCGTTTTTTTTCCTTTCGCAGTACGGCCGACAGAAGCGGAAAGAGAAGGGATTTGTGCAAAGAAAAGAAACATTAGGGGAGTGAGGGGTAATCCGGGCCAAGTTCGGGATTGAACCAATATCTAAAATTGGCCCAACAGGCGCTGGCTAACTTCATTAGCAGAATTTCGCTAAATTGTTTTGACATTGATTTTGCAACTGAAAGATGCCACTTTCAAGAATGGGTAGTGTTGTCGTCCATTTCTGTACCACGGTGGCCCTTTTTGCGCGAATTACCCCCATTACCCAGGTCATAATTGGCACTGTTTTCCTCTGTCGTTAGCCTTGAGATGCACATGGACCGCATCCAAGGGAGACAAGAGACTGAACGGACAGACACTTTCCTAAATTGAATAATGTATGTTTTCTTTATGCTAGCCAACATAGCCATTGCCCTCAGGCGTGTGATCAAGCGCCAGGTTTGCTTCTGAGAAAAGTTCTTGCTTCTGATTAGCTCCATCCTACGTTTTATACAGAGTGTCTCAAAATAAACCAGCCACCTTTCCGTGCATGTAACTCTGGAACGAAACTTTAGATTTTCAAGTGGGTTTTTATTCTGTAGCCAAGGCTTAAACTAATATGTGCACAAAATTTCAACTATTTGGTCCGCATACTTCGGAAATTGCGACGGTTTGAATCTCTAAACTCAAAATCGACGTTTTTCTTTAGTATGGAGAAAAATTCGGTCTTAATTTTTCAAGATACCCTGTTCCATGCGTTTGCTATGCTGGCACTGAGAATAATGCATGAGATACATATTTCTTAGCATTTTGGGACATCTTTTTTATTACGAGACTAATTTTATTAAGGACCATGCACAGAAAGACCCCTAAATCGGCACTACCAGTTCGAAAAATGCTCGTTTTGTACCGCCGGAGAAAGAAGGTGTTTGAGCGGCTTCCACTGGGCCTATTAAGCAAAAATTTTGTACACATCTTAGTTGAAGCCTTGGCTACAAAATAAGAAAAACGGCATGAAAATCAAAGGTGTGGTTCCAGAGTTACATGCACGGAAAAGTGGCTGGTTTATTTTGAGACACCCTGTACATACAATGTGCATGTCGGGCAAGCAAAGTCCTTCGTTGTCCTGTTTTTGCCAAAATGTGAAAAAGCTCTTGCGCCATCAGCGTACATGTACGGTGCAGAATTATTGTCCACGTTTTGCCCATGTTTTTTGGAAAAATGCTTACCTACAAATTGCGCAGTACGAGCAAAGTCCGCAGCCAACTTACATTGATTATACAGCACGACCGGCCACCTGTGTACCTTACCTACGTGAATTTTTTCTTGAAGGTTGCCAAGTATGACATTAAACTTCCTTCCTATAATATGCAGCCCGGATTGTTGACAGACGTTTTTCTGTTCCGGAAAATCATCTTTTCTTGCCTAGCCTCTGTGGACTGTTGCGATGCGATCAACAGTCCGTAACGCATCATTGCAGTAGATATCTGTCGCTATAGGCAGTAGAGATGTAACAGGGCGACATTTTTCAAAGTGCCGGAGCCGGAGCCGGATCTGAAAAATTGCCCCGGCCGGAGCCGGAGCCGGAACCGCATCCAAGCCCAGAAAATACAGTAACAAACTACTGTAGGAAAAATGCGCAACAATATTGATCATTTGATTGCTGCCATAATGCGATACAAAGGGAAAATATGAGACAAATTGACTCAAATGCGATTGCCTGAGCGCTGCAAAACAGTCTCATTCAAAAGTTTCGCAATAATTTTTGATCAATTTTGATGGGAAAACCTCATTTTTTCAAGGGAGCAGTCAGCAAAAAAGTGAAAAAGATAGACCGTGGATCCGGTACCGGATCCACCTTCATTATGTCGGAGTCGGAGCCGGAGCCGGATCCAAAAATATGCCGGGATTTACCGGAGCCGGAGCCGGGGCCCCTGTTACATCTCTAATAGGCAGCACCGCCTCGTATAGATGGATGAAGGCAAGGGGATAAAGTTTCAGGTTTCAGTTAGCGTCAACACTAATAAGCCAAAGGCCAGCCGCCTTGGTACCTGTGCGAGTTACAATGACCTACTCCAACATAAGCGTAGCGCAACACGAACAAAAAGCAAGAATGCACTATACGACACGTGATCATCTGAAACCAATGACCACATCCACTCCACTTTTATAAATTACGGTAGGTATACATACCGTACTGTATTCTGTTATGTACGCCACTACCATCAAAACATACGTCCGCTAACCGAGGTCGATTTAGTCATGGAAATGTTGATAAAGTTCTAAAGCTCGCGGTGCCGAAATCAAAAAATGCAATACGTAATATTCGTGAATTAGGAATAACATATGGAGAGAGTTCTTTGTATAATAAATGACGAAGGAGAAAGAAAAATTTTTGGGAAAAAGGAGAAAAGAAAAGAGAGAGGAAATATTATACAAAGAACTCTCTCCATATGTTATTCCTAATAACGAATATTACGTATTGCATTTTTTGATTTCGGCACCGCGAGCTTTAGAACTTTATCAACATTTCCATGACTAAATCGACCTCGGTTACCGGACGTATGCTCTCTGGGTAATTTTGGGTAAGGTGGTTGCTTCCTGCGATTCTGACCTTCATTTTTTCTTTTATGAGCCCCCGCAAGTGGTTGCTTTGCTAGGAGCGGAAAGGGGCTAAGGGGGCTGACTTGGCCTTTGCTGGCGCCGTCATTAACTTTACTAACCCAGTCGTCATCATCACATATTGCTTCAAAAGGATCATCATGCTGCACGCCTTTTTCGTCCAACCGTTTTCTCTTTTTCTCTCTCTCATCACAGTTTTACTCACCTCGATCAACTGCGTAGGCGGCTGCTCAGGAAAACACTCTGGGGATTCCAAGCAGAAGCAATCCAATCGGCCAGCAAAAGGAAGCAATAAAGGAAAGGGCAAAGGAGGATCATCGCGACCAAAGTCGAAATCGGAGAGCACCTACTGGTACCTCGTGAGCGAAAGCGAAGCGTCACTTGCGCAGAAGTTGAGAGAACAGGAGGAAGCGAAGCAGAAGGACGCTCCTGCTCCGGCGCCCCGTCTGGTCAAACAGAGCGATTTGAAGGGAATAGCTGACTCTAAGGCTGCAAAGAAGCAGCAGAACGATGGTGCTACTGCTACTCCTACTCTAGCTACCCCGACAATTGCTGCAAGCAAAAC